>PVIR01004289.1:0-80391 GCA_004026965.1 Petromus typicus | reverse complement strand
GTGTGGAGACCGACGCCCAGCAGCAACCAGTACCACATACCACAGTGCTGGGCGTGGTGGCTCACGCCTGTAATCCCAGCACTCGGGAAGCAGAGGCAGGAGGATTGTGATGTGAGTTTGAGGCTGAGCTCAGGGCCAGCCTGAACCACAAAGCGAGACCCTGTCTCAAAAAACCTAAAAAAAAAAAAAAAAAAAAAAAGTGAAACAAAAGACAGATAACAGGGAGTAGGGAATAGATTTTACTCAAATTGAAGAAGACCAAGAAATGAGAGGGGAGCGAAGAGGGGACGAAAAAAGAATTAAGATGTGTTATGTATATGGACCAACTCTATGAAAGGAATATGATCATTACAAACCATGAATATGGACTAAGAAGAAAGAAATTTTCACAATCTAAGATAAGAAATTCCTAAACAGTCCTATTTATTTATTAATTAGACCCAAACAACGTAGTATTAATATTCTACTCTTAATATTTTTTGAAAAAATAACAATCTTTAAATTTATTATGTGCCCCAGGCATAGTATGGTGCTGATTCTTCACTTAAATTTAAATCTTTAAACTTAAGGAAAACAGCTCTTTTTCATTTTGTTGTTACATATTCACAAGTACCTCTGAGATGCACGTCTGTGGGGTATCACACTGAGAGCGCTGTCCTCCCCTCCTGTTCTGCCCTGATTTTCATGAGATACTCCTTGATTTTCACAGCTGCTTCCAAAAACATGACCTCCTTGCATGATGACACCTCTGTGAGAATGTGTACCCCCAGAGTGAAACCTAGCACCCATCCTGAGGTAGTGGCCCACCTGAGGGAGTGCATGCCTGTCATCTTAGCATGCAAGGGGACCGAAGCAGGAGGATAGCAAGTATGAACCCAGTCTGGGCAACTTGGCTAGACTGTCACAAAATAAAAGGGCTGGGGATGCAGCTCAATGGGAAGGCCCTCAGTTCAATTCCCAGTGACACAATGAAAAACAAAAAAAAACAAGGGAAAGAAAAAAAAGAGCAAGTGCGTTTCCTTTCACTATTTCAAACATTTCCCAGCACATCTTGAGTCCGCAGTAGCAAGCAGAGCACACACCACTCAGGAACCCAGAGGCTAATCAGCCATATTGTCAGATTCTCCAAGGCATCATTATTCTACAGAAAAATGAACTGGACAACAGGACAGATCAATCTGAACCATAGCAGGGCTTGCTTTAAGAGGGCTCTGACTTGCTTTCCTATTTCTAGTTCCATTTTCAAATGTCTTTAGAGCATCACTGGGCACCCGATAAACCCTGCGCCGAAAGTCCTACGGGCACTAGAGAGATGTTTGCCTGTCTTGATTCTATGTTAAAGGAGACGGAGAGACCTAAAGTGTTCCAGGTGGTCCATCTCCTCAGTAAGAATTGGTAACCTAAGTATCAGCTTCTTGGGGCTTCCTGGGATCCCAAAAGGGAATCTTCAGTCTCAAGTGAGAAGACCTGAGCGCCGATGAACCCTGAGAGCATTGCTGAGGTTAGATATGGACCTGGAGGATCACTGCGCTCACAGTTCTACTCAGACTCCATCCTGTGTTGGTTTACAGACATGTTTACATAGCTGAGAGATGGTTTAAATGTCGCACCAGAAGCCTGTAAGAAGAGAGGAGGAAGGGTGGGACAGAAGACGGATTGGTCAGTGTTTCCTAACAGCTCTCCAGGAGGACAGCTCCTGATCTCTTTTGCTCTCTCTGAATTACAAAGCCTTCTCCATGGTCAAAGAGCTCACTGAAAAATGGTGGGTCAGGAGGGGCGCTGGTGAGCCAGGCTGTCCTTGGGATGCTCCGTATCAGGGGATGTCCTCTTCGCTGACAGCAAGATCAGCACACGCTCAAGTTTACTAGCTCCTAATTGAGGATTTCTCCCATATGCCAGAAATGAAGCTGAGAAAAAGAATGTCCTACTGAGAAAGGAGGTGACGCGGAGGCATTTTATGCAGGGAACGTCTGCCTCACTGCGCCCGGGGGCACCGTCCTGACCCTTTCTGTGGAGCTTGCCAGCTCCAAGGTGGCATACCAGGAGGTCAAGTCAACAGGGAGGGAGTCCTTGGGCACCCCACTACCCTGCGTCTGTATTTGCTCTTGTGGAGGGAGGATTCCAGAAGAGAGTAAGATAGACTCTGCCTGGAGGAAGGGGCAGGACAGCCAGAGAGTGGGGCTTAGTAATACATGAAGCAAGCAACACTGCGCTCCAGATGCTCCTCTTTGCAACTGTGTAGTAAATCAAGTAACAGTGTCTGTCTTCCCAGGGGCACTGTTGGCAGAGCCCAGCAGGAGCCATTGTTTCTACTGCTGGATGCGTTTATGGGCCTCTTTGGCCAATTTGGCAACAGGCTTTATATGAAATGTCTTCCGGAGCCCTCCTGCCCCATGGAGCCAGTCCGTCCCAGAGTCCTAATTCTGCCCACTTTGTATCCAGCTGCCTCGGTCTCTCTAGGCCCCGGGAACATAATATGGTACTGAGTGTCAAGGCTCTGTTTTCCTTTGAAATTCAGCTGGCAAACCCATTCTAGTCCTCTATTTCCTCAAGTTCTCAGCAACGCAAAGTGGTAGATTCTGAGGAACGCTGTTCAGATGGTCACATGTGACTGCGTACCTTATGTGGCATGAACAGAAACATGATAGTTATCAGAGCAGTGGTTACCCCCCCAGGAGCCACCAAGTTAGAATTATTCAAAAACAGAAGAAGGCTGGTCCGTAAAATTTACAGAACCAGAGACTTAAGTAAGGGCGGGCTGTGAGTAACACCTCGTAACATATTGCCATCTTCATGGCAAGCCCCTGTTACAAAATCCTCTGCTGTGCCACTGACCTGATAAGCTTGCAGGGGGTACATGTGGCATTTATGTAGAGCAATACAGAAGGCAGCTTGTTTGCTCTGAAAAGTGAAAGGTCACTTGTGACAATCTCGGGCAGCTGTGATTTCCTGCCATTCATACTGACTGCTTACTGACTGGACCACAAAGTCAAGAGTCGGGAAGAGCACTTGTATTGTTGAAGAAGCCGTAGGCCAGTGAGTAAGCACCGAAGCCCTTTATAACATTTCGAATACATTTAACTGGCAGTAACATATTTGAAGCAAGACAACTACTGTATCACTGGCACATTTATCTTTCCCAAGATCTTCCCTGAGTTTTCCTAAGGCTTGTCCCCTTATATGGTTTCCTTTTACTCTATGGGGTCTTTGCTGGGACAGAGCTGGGCTCTAGGTACAATATCTGGAGCAGGATAAGAGTGCTTTCCTAACTGTTTCTTTGCACAAAAGCCGAGGAGGCAGAATTGAGAGGGGGCAGTAATAGGATTGAGTCACGTGTAGTCAAGCACAGTGTGCAGTGGGAAAGACAGGGGACAGAGGTGAGGACAAGGGTGAGTGTGAGAGAAGCTGGCTGGACCAGCCACGGGTACAGTCAGAGAGGCTGGATGTTTCCGGATATGCAGCCAGTCCCAGCTTCAGGGAGAATGGGCACAAACAAGCGTCTTCCGGGGGGCTCTCAGTAAGTGCAGAGGCGGAAGCCTTTCTCCTCATCCACGCTGGCTGCCTGCTGTTCAGCCATGTGATGAGAGATGCCACAGGGCTGGTGGCCAGGGCCTTGTCATCAGCCACAGCAGGGTTGAGCGGTCCACGAGTGCCCATTGAGAGAAATGGGGGCGGTGCGGTTGGACTGGCAAGGACAGGACTGATGGCATCGCAGAGCTCAGAAGCGTCTGCAGACTCCAGGCAGGGGAGGCCCAGGCTGGATCCTCTGTGCAAGTAAAATCCCTCCGGGGGCCAAGAGGATGCTGAGGTTGGGCTGAGCTGGCCTGAGGACTGCACCACCTACACTGAACTCATTCATAGCCAGGGCTAGAAGGGCTTGGAAATCCTTTGGTTACATAAGCCAACCTCAGCCCTCCTCCCTTTTAACTGACATGCAGCTTTAGCTCTGTCATCATCTCTGATCTCAAACCATTTCCCCAGCCTCTGGGGAGAGCCAATGTCTCTCTCTGGAGGCTGAGGAGGACACAAATTCTGTTTTTCTCCAGGACAAGCTCCCCAGCCCCTCATTTGCATTGTTGTGTGAGTGCAAAGAAGGAATGATAAAAAATGCAGTTCTGAAGACCCGTCAAAGGTGGCTCATTAGATCAACATTTTTTTTTTACCCTGTGTTTGTGTTGTTTTATTATTATTTTTTTTTTAAACAGGGACCACTGTGCTTGCTTTCAAGTGATAAAAGTTGTGACAGCTGCTCTATAAGGTATTCAATGGTTAATTAAGACACAAGTGTCATCTCTGAGCTCTTTTGTGTTTCACAGAAAGCAGGTGCTAAACAGATGAAAGTAGGTCTGAGGCCAGGGGCAGGGTAACTATTATTTCAATTAATAAATAGCTCTAAAAGGGAGAGAAGTGATCACGGCCTCGGGAGTGTCTGTATCTACCCCAGTTCTGTCAGGGAAATTAAACAGACCTTTTGCGATTGCCACTGCTTTGTACTGTGTAAGAGATCTGAGTGAGATGGGTCACCTGTGCTGGGTATGCCAGAGCGGCCTGGCTCGTGGGGCACCCCCTAGTGACACTTTCCCACACCCTGCCGTAGCCATTTCCTTGCTGTGGGGAGAAAAGGGGCTCAGTCTACTTGCTCCTCCACCTACATCCCCTCTCCTTTCCTCCCTTTCCCACCAAAGATGCTCTAGCATGTATTTTTAGACAAATATCAGGGAAGCATTTATAAATATTTCAGAGGCATTTCATAAATAAATAAGCAAATCTACAAAAAGACTTTTCTCTTTTAATGAGATCTCGGCTGTGGTATATGTCTTTTCTTTGGACATCATTAAAACCAGTTGGGAAGATTTTTATACTGGACTTGCATTTTGGGCTTCATAATATATGAACAAGCCCCACTCCCTGTCTGCGGAATGCGTAGCCTCACTGCTGACAGATTAGGCAGCTCTGGCACGAGAGAATCACTTTTACTCTTTTTAAAGTAAATACTAATCAATAGCAACTGTACTGACAAAACCCCTTGTGCTGCCTAATTGCACCACAGCCACTCACAGACCCCAACAGAATTTTTCCCTGGATGTAACAAAATTAACTATCAGGGGCTGAGCTAGTGAATTATCACCATGTCTCCATTCAAATGTAATTAACACAACCCCCCAACGACCACATGGACCATTCAAAGACCATTTGTGTGTGTAATTTTCAAACAGGCTCTCAAGGTCACACCCACATCAATCTTTTCAACACGCACATCTGCACAGGAAATCAGAGCGGCAGGGAGGTGGTCCCGACCACTACAGGAAATCTCTTTTGTGCTCAGATCTTGCTTGTAGTTTGTCTTCTGTAGCTTAATGCCCTCTGAGGTCTCTTTGGCTGGGTCAGAAGTAGCCAGACTGGACCAGAGGCAAACAAATGATTTAAGATGTTCTAGCAAGCAAACCTAATATCCCCACTCAGGGTGATCCAGCTGCTAGATGGGCAGAAATCTTCTCAAGAGCTTAAGGTGCATATTACAGCCTCCAGGGGTAAGAAGTAACATTTTTATTGCATGTTGGAGATTTTTTTAAAGGACTTTTATCTGTATTTTTCTAATTTATTGTTATTGTTGGCGACCACACTGAGAACAGTAGCTGGTCATCAGGTGCCTAGGCCAAGAGCTTTAAGTAAGATATTTTATAACTTAATTTTCACAACAGCTTTATAAATTAGAAACTATTTCCCTATTTGAAAACCAGGGAAACTGAGGTTCCTGGAGAAAGTGGGCCTCAGTCTCCAAGCAGCTGAAAGGAGGTGGTGTTAGAGCTGGAACCCAATTTTCTGACTCAAAAGCTCATGCTGGGAGGAGGTACCACTGTACCCAGCATCCCCACCATTGTCACCAACATGTGGTCATCGTCATCTTCATTGTTGTCCCAAGACTGTCACTGTCAACACCATCTGCATTTTACACATGGAGTAAATGAGGTACAGAGAGGTAGGACAATTGGTCCAGTGCTGCACAGCACACTGGAATCTCGAAGAGGCTAGGGGCCAAGGGAGGGGAAGGGAGTCAGGAGAGGTGCAGTGGGATCATATTCAAGCAACCTGGCAAGAACAAAGAGCAAGAGAGAGGGGTAAGAACCAGGAGATCAACCAGGGCCAGACGCGCTAGGGCATCTCCGTCCACGACCTGGACTCTCTGGGCCCCACGCTTTCAACTACGTAACTAGTGAGACTAGAAGGTTCCCAGGACTGCCTTGTGGATCAAATACCCCAGCCTCTTAAATTCTGAAGTTCTGAGCTGGAAGGGGACCTCTGTGGAAATCTCACATCACACTGTTTTCTCAGAACTTGACCCACTATGATCCCGGTGGCCCTGAGTCACCCCCCAAAAAAGGGGGTCGAGAGTAAGGCGGAGGACACCCACAGTGAGCTCCCTTGCAGGAGTGCTCAGCTGCACATCACGTATGTCAGACTCATCATTTGGCAAAGCCACCAGCACAGCAGACGTTAGAATGAAGTCCCGAGGTTGGAGGCTGCAGGGAGAACCCGAACACTGGCACCTTCTTGAGGCACATTCTGCGGTCATAGCCCCGACCCCTGGCTGCTCCTGCTCTTTGTGGGGCTTTTTAGGATGGAAGTCCTTGGACGCAGTGATGCTCCTGACGTGGGGTGCCCTGGCCCAGCCCTGAGGGGACCCCTGGTGGGGTGTGTGTGACAGGCGAGTGAGTGGGGAAGTCCCTTTGTATCTAGAGGTCTGGGCAGTGCCCCATTTTCCATTTAAGCATGTTTCCCTTGATTCAGACTCAACCAAAAGAAACAAAAACCTACTAATCAAAATGGCATGCAAATAGCCAAGCCTCTTTCCTCTCAGCAAATGCCCTATTTTCCCCCTTCCACGGTACTAATGTTTTACAAATGGAAGGCACCTCTGGAGAGACAGGATAATACCAAATTTTAAAATCTGTAGAAAATGAGTGCAGGGGTAGGCGGCACTATTACCGCTGCTAAAAATAAGCTTTAGGAAGCTACAATAAATGGAAAAACCAGAAGAGTCATCCCTTTTTTCCAATGCTACTGAAAAATCCTCTCTGTTCGGGAGCCATTTTCTCCAGAGAGGCCAATAAGAAGGCTTTGGACTCAATATTCATTTCTGTAGTGGTCTCTTCTCAGTTCCTCCGGCTCCCCTGCCCCTGACCTGGAACGCAAGCCGCATATTGAGCTCGGTGCTCACACAGAAAGCCCAGTTCTGCCAACTGAGTGTTCAATGCCAGATGCCAAGAACTGGGGCGACTGTGCCTTGTTTACCCCTTGGCGCAACGAAGATGGAAATTATTTTGCTTTTTTTTTTGTACAGAGAGCTCTCAGGTTACTGTGGACAAACAGTGCTGGAGAGAAAAGAGATCATTTCCGACACAAGATCCCATCATCCCTGTGCCCGGCCAGTCTGTCTTCCCTTCCTGAAAGGCCTCCTTCCATGGTTACCATGAGGCTGGAAAGGAGGGAGTCTTCCCACAAGGCCCATCTCCAGACAGGCTGAAACAGGTCCTCAGGAGCTCTGGACTCATCGACACCCCCAAGAGATTAGCTGCACACTAGAGATCCAAATAATCCAGCCATGGGCTCAGATGCCACAGCAATCCCCTGACAAATCCAGCTGAAGATCCAGTGCTCAAGGCAATGTCTTTCACGAGTCCAGCCCGTGGCCTAGAGCCGACAGCCATGTTTCATGCTTGTCCACATTGAGGATCTGCACCCAGAAGGCCCAAAGGCCAACAGTGGAAACCAGAAAATCTGTGCCAGCAGGGTGAAGGAAATGCATCACGAGGCTGAGGGATCTACACTGGAGTCAAAAAGCGAGGCTCATGGTGAAGATCAGAGTTCCCCTGATGAGAACAGCAGCCATTCCCAGCAACAGCAAGGACCTAAGCTCCTCCGGACGAGAGAACAGCCAAGTTCGCATCAGGAAAGCTACTCTGCGGCAAGCCACTCTGAGGAAATCAATAGCCCCAACCTTCCCCTCCAGTTCTCTTTTTATACCTTGGCAATAACCCTCAGGTGGGTCTTCCACATGCAACCCACGCCGGTTCAGTTCAGCCGGGTGCTGACCATTAGTTAATCCACCACACAAAAGTAGCAGGGAGCCCAGGACCCAAACTTATTCCTTCCTTTCCATTTTCTCTCTTACTTCGCCTTATCTACTCTTCTTGCATATAAATATGGAAGATGATGGGCTGAGATTAAATCTATAGAAAATAGTCACAGAATACTCGGAGGAGAAGCATTTATGAAGTGCTCAGCCCACTGACCTTATTATTTGTCTTAATAGTGCACCTAGGACCTCCACACTGGACTACAGTCCTAGTCTTTTAAAAAAATTTTCAGGTAGGGCTAAGTGGCTAAGTTGCCAGAACTGGGTTTGGGTTTTGATCCTCCTGCCTCAGCCTCCCATTGAGATTACAGGTGTTCACCACCATGCCTGGCTTCCTTTCATTTTACAGACAGGGAAACAGAGGAACAGAAGGTGGATGTCTCTGAACAGGGTCTCCACACAGTAAGTAGCAGAACTGGGGGGCAGAGCCCCAACCTGGACTTCTGGCTGTATTCAGAGACTCCTGGAGGGATGGTGGCTTCAAGAGGAGCAGGGGTTCAAGGCCAAGATGCCTCCTACTTTATCTGGTAAGCTTATCAGGAATGTGCTATTATTTTCTTTCTTTCTTTCTTTCATTCTGGGCATTTTTGCCTCTGCAGGCAGAGAGCCTTTCACCACTGGAGTGATGTAGAAATCTACCGATCAAGTAAGCCTGAAAGCCCTCTGCTTCCTGTGGAAAAATCTATACGTGCCCTTCAGCCTCGTAATTGAGTTGCAAAGGGGGAAAATAAAATTGTTTCCTAGCTGTGTGGAGCTGTTCCTCCCAACGTGCCAATAACGAGCAAGTGGTGTTTTTGTCTGTAGGATGTCCAGCTTCGGAGCTGGACACATGAGGCTAAACCGGGCGAGGTTATTACTAACAAACGATTACACTACGGGTTGTATCGAGCAGAGAGAGTATGTGAACTTTGGAGACTAATTGGAAGGGTTCTGCAATGTCAGCGTGGATGTTCGCTGTCCGGATTCCCCGAACCTCCGTGGAAACTAACCCTACATCTTAAAAACGCTGGCTTCCAGAGGGCTCTGCGGTTTTATTAGGAGATGTGACTACTCACCCCAGACAGAACACTTAGCTACTGATCTCCTGGTCTCTGCTTCTTCCAAAAGGCAAGGAGGTAAGAATCACCTGTGGCATCGTTTGTGGAAAACTGAATAATAAGTTCTAATTGTCTAGTTAAACACACCTTTAACCCTACATCTCACTGGCTGGCCGGACTGTGTAAGCAGGTGAACAGCATTTACTTCAACACAACCCTGTGAAGTTGGTGGAAAAAGTACCATTTTAGAGATGGGAAGGCTGAGACTCAGGAGGTTTAGTGGGTCATCTCAATTCACCCAGCTGGAAAGCAACAGGGAAAGGACAGATGGAGGATAGTTAGCTCGAACTCCAGTCTTCTCTCCAAAGACTCACACTGAGGCTTTCTGTGCTCACGCAAGACGAAGGCTGAAAGACTAACAGGGGGATGTACCCACTTCACCCACTAATTATATTCATCCCCATACTGTCAGCCATACGAGGGCTTGGGAGTCCCTGCTTCTCTCCGCGGATATAGACATCTTTATGAGTCTCGGCCCCTCCTTATGACTGCAGCAAGCTCCTCTTCGGCGGAAGCTTCCGGCTGTCTGACTGGCTGACGGATGGATGGAATGGTCGAACCAGTCCAGCAGCACACGCCCTGTGCTCCCATCAGGCCAACCCAATCTTTCCTCACACTTGGTTGGTTGATTTTATTGACAGACAACAGATGCCTTCCTGTTGTGATTTCTAGGTTCCTAGGGGAATACCCTTCTTCTTTCATTCCATTTTATTCCTCCCTGAAGGTTTCTCATCTAACAAATGGGGATTTAAAGACATCATTCTATGATGAGAGACAGATTTAAAGTGTTGAAATATTAAAAAACTGATTCAGGACAACAGATTCATTTGCTAAGGAATAAATAAAATACTGAGCAGTTCTTTCTGGGAGCAAGAGGGGCCAAAAAAGAAGGTGCCAGGTAATTGGCTGTAGAGAAAGTCGCAGGGTTGGGAAGGGGCAAGACTATTGTAGTGTGTCCTGCAGACAGTCAATAATTTTGCTTCAAGTGCCTGCAAAACTCTTTAGCTTCAGGGAAATGGTCTGAAGATCCATTAACACATCTGATTGAACATTTTTTTAGTGCAGCTGTATTGAGGCATGATTTACATACCACAAAATCCACACATTATAAGCAGACATCTTTTTTTTTTTTTTTGAGACAGGGTCTTGCTTTGTAGTTTAGGCTGGCCCTGAGCTTAGCCTCAAACTCACATCCCAGCAATCCTCCTGCCTCTGCCTCCTGAGTGCTGGGATTACAAGCATGAGCCACCATGCCTGGCACTGTGATATGCGGTACTGATTGCTGCTGAGCGTAAATCTCCATGCCCAGTATTGTTACGTGGTTACCGGGGATCAAACCCGGGCCCTTGCGCTTGCAAGACAGGTGCTGGAACCATTGAACTATATCCCTGGCCCATAAGCAGACATCTTGATGATCTTAGTAAATTTATATAGAGTGCCGCAACCATTACTACTATTTAGTATCAGGAACAAGCTTAGTTTGAAGAAATACCCTGCAAAGGTAAAGCTGCCTGCCCACATGACCAGGTGCACCCTATCGATCTCAACTTACATCAGGCTTCAGTGTCCCAGTGGAGAAGGGTAACCCTGCTGTGCACAGATCCTGGCTCCCAACCAAATGTGTGATGATGGGGTTTGAGAGTGAGCTCAGAGCTCAGCTACCCGGCTCTCAAACTCCAAGACAGACCCGTGTTGTTGACATGGAAGTCCACTGGCACTCCCACATCCTTTTGGAAAGTTACAGAGAGCTCATGGTCACACCTCCAGTTCCCAAGCCAGTAGAGCAAGCATGTGATCCACTCTCCACCCAGCCTCCTACACCCACCTCTCCCTGGAAAGCCTGAGGGAAGCTGGCCAACATCCGGGCATTCCATCAATTGAGAGCCTCCTTTGTTACTTCAGCACGTTTTACCAGCTTCGAGAACAACATCCTTTTTCCCTCAGCTGTGTGTGCCCACTCAGGGTGTCCAGTGACCCACCTCACTGTGTTCATTCTGTTTCATTTGGAGTCAACTAGAAAGCAGAAAGGTGACCCTGCTTTAAGACAAACTCTAGAACAAAGGCGGTTGACATTTGCTAGCGGCAGGCAGATGTGAGTAAAGAACGGCTATGAGCAAATATTTGGTGGAGTGTAGAATCTGCTTAAAGCCTAGCTTTACTGATTAGGGTCAAAGCAACAGTTGTAGAGTTAGAGTCAATTAAAGGAGGTTTGGACCAAGGATATTCAGGCCCTCACAGAAAGCTGGTCTCTCTTTGAGAATTACCTTTCCTCCTCTGTCTTTCCATCTACAGCACCATGAGCCAAAACAATGGACAATGCTCTCTTTCCTATCCTTTCTTTCTATGGAATACAAGCTGGAAGCAGATGTGATGTTGCTTCAGGTCTGTCTCCCTTCCACATGAAGAGTTCTGTAGGTAAAAAGCCATTCTGTCCAGCTTGGTAACTCTCATGACTAACGCATGTATCATATATAAGAAATACTCAGTAGGTAGTCTACACCTGGGAAGAGGGGCTCACACTCAGGGCTTATGGCTCTTTCTTCACCATTCTGAAAAATTTCACAGCCAGGGAAAAACTTGTGATAATTTGGTGAATTATCAAGAAGTCCCAGAGTCTTTGTGTGCTCAGCAGGCCAGAGGGTGCAGGCGCCTCACAAAAGACAACATGTCTACCAACTTAACAGCCACTCTTGAGGGGAATGAGGCAACTACTGCTTTTTTTTAGACATGTATAGTCAGGTCTATATCCGGGGCAAGAAATACAAAGCAGTGGTTCCCACTTGTGGTGTTTGAAATTGGCTTTGCTGCTTTAGTTTAGTCTATCAAGTCCACTTCTATACCCCCATTATTCAGTATAGTACCTGGCACACAGAAAGCACCAGCAGATATTTTTGAAATGAATGAATATTTCAGAATGTAGCTGACTCTTTCCAATAATGTGTATGTGTGTCTGTGTGTGTGTGTGTGTGTGTGTGTGTGTGTGTGTTTTGTTCTAAAACTATACAAGGCCTGAAATGCATTTTCTATTAGACATTTCATCCAACTAGGAAGTAATCTGTGAGTGTGATTAATAAATGAAAAGTAAATCCATAGAAGCAAGGGCTGGGAGTCCCACTGTTTAGGAAATGAAAGTGGCAAAGACTTAAAATCTCAGGCATCTTTAGGTAAGGATTCTTCCCTTTATGAGCAACCTCAGAAAGAGTTAAGGATCCTTGAGCTCAGGAGCCATCAGAAGATGACTGAAAGGGAAGAAGAGAACTAGCATGTCTTTGGCCCTGGCTCTGTGTCAAGTACTGGGCCAAAGGCTTCCATCTCTCACTTTGGTTCTCAGAGCCAAACCTGATGTTTACGGTGATCAAGACTTTAGAGATGAGGAGAAGCAGGACAGAGACACTATATATTACCCTCAAGGTCACCCAGCTAGAAAGCGCACAGGCAAAACTTAGATAAAAAAGAGCTGTTTGACTTTAGACAAGCAGCCGTCTCTGAGCCTCTGGTGTTTCTCTGGATTTGCATCCCAGCAAGGCTGAGACAAGTCTGGGGCAGCCATGGCTGTAGCCTGCTCTCCAGAAGTAGCGCCACCCCTGTTTCCTGAGCTACCATGCGCTTTCCAAACCCTGGGAGTTCTTTACCTACTACAAGTCTGGTTCCAACCTGGTGTCTCCTAGCCAACCTACGGAGCACAGGCCCTCATAGGAAATACCCTTGCTGGGTGACTGCCTTAGTGGGCCCTGGGCTGTTGTGCAGAGAGGTCTCCTTGCAATCACACAAATGCTTGGAGTTCAGCCTTTGCTACAATAGGAGGGCCTCCCAGAACTGGCACAGTCAATGTCTCCCGCAGTTCTGCACAGCATGTGCATGCTGCACAGCACACATGACAGGGCCTTCCAGTTTCCCAGAACCTTTCTGCCTTGAGTGCTGAATAGGGATTATGAGTGGCAGGTCAACATGGAGTGAAGATTCAGGAGTCCTGGGTTCCGGTTCCTGTTTCTCCTCATGTTGGGGCGGGGGTCTGTAGGATGGAAAGCCCTTAGGCAAATCTTACTTCCTCCTTGGCCTCAGTTTCTCCTCTATAAACTGGGACAGTCTGGCAGACCATGTATAAGGACAGCATTTTGTACAGAGTGCAAGCCCTCGATTCCTGCCCAGTCCTACACAGTTGCCACTGGCCACATGGGCCTAGTGAGTACTTGAAATGAGGTTAGTGTGACTGAAAAGCTGATATTTTAATTTTATGTAATCTTAATTAATTTGGAATAAATTTAAATAGCCCGCGTAGTTGGCGGGTCCTTTATAGGACCTTGAAATAAGGCAACTTTGGCTCTCAGAAGCAGGATTAATGGTGGTATGAGGTGGAAGAGAGTCCAGCTCACACCTCGAAGCCATTAGAAAAGTTATGTGTGAGGCCAGGGATATAGCTTAGGAG
The DNA here is from genome assembly GCA_004026965.1 of Petromus typicus. NCBI lineage: Eukaryota > Metazoa > Chordata > Mammalia > Rodentia > Petromuridae > Petromus > Petromus typicus. The sequence goes on along the minus strand of PVIR01004289.1, from coordinate 66,731 downwards.
CAGAGCATTGCTGAGCATCGGTAAGAGCCTGAGCTCAATCCATAACACTGCAGGACAGAAGAAAGGTCCACGCAATGGTGCTGGATGAGCAGAGCTTCTCTCACTGATGAAGCCATGGTTTCATTCATGAACACATTGGATCTAAAACTAAGTGGACAGGAAGAGGTTTACAACTCCCAGGGTGGGGTGCTGATGGGGGAGGCAAAGAGGAGTCCAAGGAGGAAGGGGAGGTTTGCCTACTTTACATTTTTCCCAGGGCTGTCCCTGTACGTGTCCTTTTACTGAGGGGTAACATTATACAAGATCGAGAGAGATATTCAGATTCCCACAGATGCGATGCATCTGCATTGTGTAATACTCCAGGCTCATAAAGGAGCAGATCTGACAGGCCAGGGAGTGTACAGGAGGCATCATCACTGAAAGGCACAGTTCCCCAGAACAAAGGGAAGGGTTCCAATAGACAACACACAGGGCGAATGCTTAAATTTTGAAAAGGTATTACGGTAAAAGGCACACTACCATTATCCCCCCCAGACCTGCCCCCTCACTTCACACCCATCAATCTCATCATTCTTGCACACTTTTCTGAAGCAGTGCTGGAAGTTCTCTTCCCTAAGCACCTTTATGAAGTATGATCACAAATGCAGTAACTGCTGCTATCGAGTGCCGTCCAATAGACAGGCAGGTTCCGGAAAGCATTATGGTTGTCATTGTCCACTCTATTCATCTGATCTGGCACTGTGCAACTTCTAGATGTCACCCAAAGTCAAAACGACTGTGAAAAAAGTAAATGCTTTACATCAATTCAGGACATTAATGCATCCAGGCCAGTGTAACTAAAGATACTCACAGGAGAGGATTTCTGTAACTGCTTCAGAACGTCCTAAGCATGGGGAGATGAGTGTGTTTGAAGCGAGCAGGGTTAATAGCAATCTGTCTTTTGCTGTGATATATTTTCTACATTTAGCCACTCCCTGCACTTTTGATCACTCTTTCTGACAAAGGTGACAATGGCCTGGGATGTCAAGGTATCACTCTCTGTGCTACTTAGTGGACACTTTTCAACTAGAAGAAAAACAAAGAGCGACCCACTACACTAAGAGACAAACCCATCAAAGAGGAAGCCCCCAACTCCCATCCCCTCTAAACATGCCCACTGTGACTGAAACACACCAGCACCAGCTTAATAAATGGCCCTTTTCTCATCCAACCCCTGAAGATATCATTAGAATCACCCAGAGAAGTTTCCAGAGTCCCAGGGTCCAGCCTGGGGATCACAGCTGACCACATGAGAGACGGCACAGGTGGCAGCTAAGCTTGACTTTTATAGCCCTCTGAGTTGACTTGGCTGCGTGGCTGAGCTACCAATGCAACTGCTCAGAGTGATGTACCTGGGTAGAAACCCCAGCATTCCCTGCGCTGTGAGTCCAGATCCACATCCTACACTCCAGGCCTAATCAGATCATGTGCAGGCTTTGCTCAGTGCATGCTGCTTATTGCAACGAGAATATTTCTCAACCAAGATCGTCTTTAATAAAATCCAATTTGGGCCAGTTCTACATGGTTAGTGTTGACAAGGAAATTCCCCATCGAATCTGCAACAGGAGGAGGTAATGCTTGAAAATCAAGCCTTGAAGAAGTATTCAACTGGCTTCTGGAGCCCCAAATCCCCGCAGAGGTGCCGCCTGACATCTTCGGCACACTGCCACCTGGTGGGGCCTGGCCTCAACTTCATCATGCTCCTCATCCCCGGGCTCTGGCCCCTCCCCCAGACCTATGTAATTTAGGAAAATGTCATGCATTTTCAATCCAATTTACTGGTGCCTTCCACATTGATCAGACTTCCTTCTCCTTTTTCCTCCCATCTGGTTAATGTAATTATTGCTTTCAGATGGCAAAGCCATTTTATGTAATAGCTTTGTTTGTTACTATGGTTACAAGTTTAGTAGCGCTTGGGAATATAAATCTATCATCGCAGAAAGGAGCTTTCTGTTTGTCAAGGTGCAGCTCTTACATACATCAAAAGCAAGCTAAGGAGCAGCACGGGTTTCCTGCCATAAGGAAAGTGCCTTTCTTGGTCTAATCATACTGGGGACTCTCTGAGCCAGGACTAGACGCTGCTCGCAGACGGCTGAGAGTTGTTCACCTGCCACAGAGAAGCTCCCAGGAGAAGCTCTCTGGGAGAAATCTGGAAAAGTGGGCTGCAGGAAGCAGTGGTGGCCAAGCTGGAGCCCTCTCATTGTGTCACTGAAGTATGCACCTGCAGGTGACTGGTGACTGAAGGTGGCTGACCGGCCAGGGCTGAGAACTAACCTTCAAAGAGCTCGGTTACTCCGGGGGCACTCTTTTCCTTTGACAAGGCCAAAGCATGGGCCCTCACTTCCCAGTGGAAAGGAACTTAGAAAGTGCCGGAAGTTCAGCACTAGTTTCAACCCACCGCCCTCAAGTGACAAAGAGTAGCAGTGCCTCTGCTCTGCTGTGCAGCGTTTCACACCCAGCTGAGCCAGATCCAGTGCTCGGAGCATGACGTGTGCCGCCATGGGGCTGGGCTTCGCTCCGGATCAGAACCTACAAGCGCTGACCCTGGCAGTGCACACCAGGCTTCCACGAGTGCCACTCAGCTACTCCTCATGACACCCCCAGGGGCACGCACTACTCCCGTCCAGCAACACTGCCACTACCCTGTTAGTGTGTGAGCGTCACGTCCCTTCAACCTCGAGTTCTGTTCCCCTTCTGGGGAGTGCTGACAGCCTCACTTTGATAAGTCAGAGATCAAGAGAAGGGTGGGGGGAGATCAAGTGGTGTCTGTGCTGGCACTACAGCCTGACCTGCATCTAGGCACCTTCTTCTCTCCTTCAGAGAAAGTTATGGCTGGCGGTGCAGCGGTGGACTCCCCGTGGCTCTGGTTAACCAGCCATGCTATGCCAACGTGCTGCGGTAGGGCAGGCACCTGTTTATTTACATCTCTCCTGTGGCAGGATAATTTGCAGTTCTGTAATTTCATGATAATTATGATCAGAATTGCTGTGTGGAAACTAGGCACTCGGGCTGCACGATGACCAAGAAACAGCTACCACGGAACTATTCACTAATAGCATGATGAGTTGTGGCCTCTGAAGAAAAAGTTATGTAAGGAACGTTTTTTTCCCCTCCCCAACACCGATGGAAAGCAGGTACCCTGGAGGTACCGGGATATTTTTTCTTCTTCTGGCAGGTGGTGATGGAGTTATGCAGGTCTGTCCTGTTCTGGGCATGTCTGGGTGCCCTGGTGACAGGGAGGGGACACCAAGCGATGCGTGAGCACTAGCAGAGGGCCGCGGGCCCTGAGGGACACCTGGCCTGTCTCCACGGCTGCTGAGCCCTGGCAAAGTCAGGGATTATTAACTTGCTGAGAAGACAATGGAGAAGCTCAGCAAGCCTGGGCTGGGACGGTGGGGCAGAGAGCTCAAGAGGTGGCAGGGCCGCCTTGTCTTTTGCTGGAACAGAAACTACAGAGAGGAGGTAGGACTGAGAAGATGAGCTCCACAGACCCAGGGCCCACGAACAGACACGCGCTTTCCACACTGTATACTGGCCTCGCCCCTCTCCTCACCCCTCAAAGCTGGCCTCGAGACTGGTTTTCTCAGTGACGGTGACATGTGCTTTCTTCCTTGTCCCCTGCAGGGACTGTTCTGCCCTGAGGCCACTCTGGACTTCACCAAGCTGGGACAGAGGAGCCCACACAAAGGGGTGCTCGGGCATGCGGGGTGTAAGTCACTGGCTCAGAACTTCAGGTGGCAGGAGAGACCCAAAACAGGAGAGACCCAGAGCCCTGAGGGACAGCACATGTGGTCCAAAGTCCCACAGCAGGTAAACAGTGGAGCCATCACTGAATGGGCATCGGCCACCTCCACCTGATTCTGCATAATGCAATACCTCCTGGAGTAAGGGACTGCTGATGTGCCAACTCCAACATACACGACGGCTCCGGGGCAGTGCCTCTGCTTCCTTCAGAAAGCCTGGTCTGGTGACAGGTGTATTTTAAAAGTTGTGAATGGTTTACCTATTTACTGCCCTACACAAAGACCCCTGTACTAAAGTTCACTCAAGAGCAGCACATCTTGTCCTCCTGACCTGCTAAGTCCCTAGAGGCCAGTGATGACAACTGCAAAGTTCACACTGACCCTTCTCCTCTGTGCTAGGAAGCTGAAAGCGCCACTCTTCCTCAGGCGTAAAACTGCACTGCTATTTTCTCTTCCTCTCTTCTGCTTGCTACCCACATTAAAAAAAAAAAATTCAAACCTTTATTAGTACATTATATATACACTTTTAATACAAAACATAGTTTTGTAGTTGTGTCTTTACTATAAAATGTGGATGAAGATGGGGATATCAGGCAATCAATAAACAAAACATGTCATGAGTCTGAACCTTCAGAATCAGTTACGTAGGAAAGAAAATTGTAAAGAATTTACAGAAGAGTCAAGAAGGACCACACACCTTCCTGAGCTATCCACAGGTGAAGAAGAAGGTTTATATTTAGTTTGGTGTAAAGAATAAGTGGGCAAGGCCGGGGATTCAGCTCAGTGGTTCTGGTGCCTGCCTTGCAAGCGTAAGGGCCCAGATTTGATCCCTGGTGATCACATACAATAATGCCGGGTATGGTGACTCATGCCCACCAGCAATCAGTACCACACACCACAGTGCTGGGTGTGGTGGCTCACGCCTGTAATCTCAGCACTCAGGAGGCAGAGGCAGAAGGATTGCTGAGTTCGAGGCTGAGTTCAGGACCAGCCTGAACTACAAGGCAAGACTATCTCAAAACAAAACAAAACAAAAACAAAACCTAAAAAAAAAAAAAGGCAGTGGGCAGAACAGGCCGGTTCGCTTAGGTCCTCATGCTGGCCTCAGTAGGTTACCATCCACCTCACTACGGTCAAACCTGGAAGATACAAAGGCAGGGAAGAGCAATTCTGGAGGCTTTGGAATTGTGCAATTTCGAAGAGAACGATGACAACTTAGAACATGATTGATAAACAGAAAAGAAAGAAAAGCAACTGACATTTCCCGGATGACTAAAGTTTACCTAACTCACCAAGACTCCCTTGATCACCCATCTCTATCCTCTTTCTAGTTAATTTTTTCAAATCCCCAGACAGCTGGCATCTTTCCTAATGCCCCTTTGGGCTGGCCACTCACCGGACTGACCAGGGAACACACACAGGGCCCTGGAGAGGAAGGCCTGGCCAAAGATCGGAACTCACAGAGTTGCAAAGGTTGCTTTCACATCGCGACTCTGTGTCTCACCAGCTTGGGACCATAGACAAGTCATTCAACCTTCTCATCTTCATAGGCCTCATTAATGAGGAAGGTGTGATCATCGAGCTGCTAACACATGGAATGCTGCACAGACAGCAGGACCCAGGCAATGTGTTGAAAGTCTTCTGCAAACTAATCACTGGAGCAATTGAGGAATGGCTGTTGATAAGACAGGGGGCCATTTTTGAGGGTTATCACAACTGAGAAAGCCCCTCTGTACCACGATGACAGAATACTCTCCCAACTCGTTTTAAACCTCATCAGTGCCACAAGGCTGAAGCATCTCCCAGCTCTGAGTCTGTCACCTTGACCCTATCTATCGTCTGTACATGGGATCAACCTGCAAGCCAACATTCCAAACGTTCCTACGTGAAAATCTAAAAAAGAGAGACCAGCAAACCAGCCAAGGGATATCAAGTTTTATACACTGGGAAAAGTTTCAGAGCTCTGTCTCTCCTGTACCACCCCAACCCCACAGAACCAATGACATACTGTCCTCAGGAACCTGTGACAGACTCTGGTTCTATCATCTGAGGGAAGTTAGGGCCATCCCCAGAGCGGCCACTCCCAGAGAGGCTTCTTAACTCAGAAGAAGTACCTCATACTGGATACCAGAAGCGACCAGCAGACAGGCCACTGGAGATGGTCCTTTGACTGTTGGACCTCAGTTTCCCCCCTAGGAAACCTAAGAAGGGCTACTTTACTGTCGGGATTCCTTCTTGCCCTAAATACCACAAGCCTGTGAGTTCTTGCTCGTTTTCCCAGTAGTCACTATGACAACATAGGTTCTTCATAGACCCTGACCTGTAAACAGTGCAAAAGTGGTGAGAATTCAGCAACCACCTTTCACAGAAAGAACAAATGTTGCTTCCTTGAATTCTTTGGCTGGATATCATTCATCTTAGGCACACAGCTTCTGACTAAAAACCAGAGTAAAAACACTGCCCTTGTTTTATGCATGAGTTCTTTCTACAGGACAGAATCTTCTGGAAGGCTGGGGCACAGGGAAATCATGGCCCTTTGGTAACATATGTTTGGACTGTGGCGCCACCCTGAAGAAATGTCTTTCACATACAACATCTGGGAAAGCTACATTGTCCCTTCTTGCCAAGCAATGAATTCTGAGGGACGTCCAAGAAGTATTTTAAGGAATAACTTAATCCTAAAGTCCTGAAAATTAATTTACTTCTGAAAACAACTAAAATCCTCAATGGGAAGTTCATAGAAGCCAATACCAATACCCCTAGAACCTGATGCATAGCAGGAGCTTGGGAAATACTATTTGCCAAAGGAATACTCACATAATAGCCAGGAATGGAGGCATTAAATGAACACAAGAGACAATCAAGAAAAATTCTTTTAGACTTTTTTTCAGAGAGGAAAACAATTTTGAAATCATTCAGTCCAACTTTCTCATTTCACAAGGGAAGAACCTAGAGTTCAGAGAGATCCTGTGGTCTCCTCAGAGTCCTAGACCAGGTTCACAGAAGAGCTAGAATGGTGGCTGAGGCTCTTCAGATGGTGTCCCCTTGCCATACGCACTTTTAAGCATGTCAAATATAATGCAAGGCTTACCTCTGGGCCTGGGCTACTGAATAAGGTGCCACATGGTACAGAGGCTGGGGTGTGAGGTGTACAGCTGGCCATGTCCAAGGGGGTTCACTTGTACCTCCAAAAGTTTGCTTTAGCTCCCGAATTACTTGGTCTCAAGTCCAAGAGGAGATACACAGCGCCCCTCCTCCTTCCCGCCTTTGTCTTCTCTGGGAGCTGGGTCCACTGGAAGAGCATTGTACAGTGCCCCTGCTGGGTCTACAAGGCCCCTTCTCGGTTCAATTAACGAGCCATAAATAACCCAATGAAGGTGTCAGCAAAGAGGGTAATTCATCATCCGGTGTCAGGGGGCCGCGCCTTGCGATGCACACGCTCATTCACAGGCCAGTGCAATGTGTGAAGATTTATTCCTGGCCAGGTTCTTCCTCCTCCCAGTCCCCCCCCCAACACAAAAATTTATCTTCCCTAGGAATCCTCACAGGTGTGATGACTTGACAAATAAGCTACAGGGTCTGGTATTCATCACCGGCTGCTCTTTGTTGGGATAAAGGCAGCACAAGATAAATTTATTTTCCAGAGAAGGTGCTTGTGATTCAAACATGTTCAAGGAAAGCAGTATGGGGTTATTTCCATCCTCCTGGTTATGTGAAAGGCAAGCACAAGCGGGGTGCAGGTCAGCCTCTTTCTCCAGGTTCTCTTCCTGGAGGAAGAACAGCTGGGACATCCCCAAGCTGTGGTACCTTAGGTACCACAATGGACACTCCAGTCAGACTCACTGGATTGGAAAGGAAAACAATTTTGGAACACTTGGAAAGGCTGGATTAGAAAATCTTATGCTGGAGCAGAGAGGCCTCCAAGGCCCTTGAGATGGTCAGAATCTCTCCAGCTTTAGCTTCCCATGGAACACGGGACTCTGAAATATGAATGTGCAGGACAGTCAATTGGGAGCACTTGTGAAGTCGTAGATTTTCAGGGCTCCCCACTCAGAGGTCCTGTGGGCACAAAGAGAGCAGCCTGGGAACCTGTATTCTCATCAGGTTTACCAGACCCTTTTCTTGCAGACATTTATGGTTTGTGACACACACCCCAGACCAAGACCTGCTGTGGAACTATGGGAACCATTCTGCACAGATGAAAAAGTTTTCCATCACTGCCGCCCAACGCTATTGCCATCAGTCACCCACAGCTCTTAAATACTTGAAGTGTGGCCAATGTGAGAGATGTGAGGTGACTAGTGGGTACCATATCGGGTGGCGCAGCTCTGTATAATTAATACTGTCACTCTGTAATTTTTGCAGAGCATGAGCAACGTAAAACCTCACCATGCACAGGAGACCTGAAATTCCAGTCTCCTCCCACTCCCCCTTATTTTGCCAGCTAATAAACATCACAGGCCTCTGGGGCACACCTTATTTGATCACTCTGAAATGGGAAGAGGAAAGGCATATCCTCCATCTCCAAGGTCAACAGAAGAGAAGGCACAGAGGGATCCAAACTTAAAAAGTCTCTAAGTGGAGCGGTTGGGGATATTTTTGAGAATAAGACACAATCTTGTTCGCTTAGGACTTGGCCCCTGTCCTCTTCCATCCCAAAACTGGGAGAGGAAATAAGTATACAAATGACCCAACTCCTGGCAGTCCCACTAGGTGACTTGTGTCTTGTGAGTCTCTTTAGCTGAGCTGTCTTGGTGCCTCAATGTCCTGACTTGATTCAAAACGTTTATCTTTCATGGTCATCTTGACTTTGGGGAAGAGCCACAAGTGACACCATGTCAGATTCAATGATTAAGGTAGGTGAGAACACACCGTGATGTTTCCACAACTCTGTCCTTCTGTCAGATAGCTCTCAGCAGCAGCATTCACCATATTTTTTTCATCACATCTTGCAAGGCTGTGCAAGAAGACTTCCAGGGCTGCTTCAGAAAGTGGTGAGTAGGGATCATCGTGTTCAAAGGGAGAGAAGGATCCTGAGGGGGAATCATGGCGATGTGCCTTTCATTGTAACAAACTTTATTTAAACATTTACCATGTATTTTGGTCACCCTTATATTTTACATGTTTTACAAGGTCAGGAAAAAGATCCTCTGGCAGAGTGAACAGTCAAGGGTCTGAGGAGGAGGGTCTCGTCTATGAGAGAATCCCAACTGGGAGCGTGCAGCAAGACTTCCGGGCCTGTGGGAAGACTTCCCGGCCTATGTCCTTGACAGAAGGGGACAACTCATGGGTCTCTACTGGACTCCCACGCCAAGCCCTTGTCCTTACTCCCTCCTCTGGTTACTCGGGGAAGCACAGGCCAGCTCCAAGGTACAAGGTGAAGAGTTGGGGAGAGGCCTGGCTCCTGCTTCCAGAGCTACAGCTCTGCCAAACTCTGTCTCCCCGAGCCTTGAAAGTCTCTGACATTTGATTCCTCCTCTTTGCTTGTCAAGTGGCCTTATTTTGCCTCTGGAAAATAGGCAGTGGTATCAGTGAGTCTTGTGCCAAAACTTTCAGTTCTGTCTTGCATGGGGCCAAAGCACCTCTCCTCGCACACAGAGAACTCTGTAAGACAGTGCCTCATCAATCGCCAGCCTCTAAAAGTAACTCCTAACCAAAGGAGAACAGGGACATTCCCTGGGCAAAGTCTTGGTTTTTCCCTCCAGATTCTTCCACCTTAGGATTATACTGGCCCAGAGTGCCAAGTTTTCCAGCTAAAAACTTGTTTTCTCAAAATCAACTTGATGTTGAGGAACCAAGTAATGTCACTACATTGGCTTGAGACTCCCACTAAACACAAACTAGATACCAGAAGCTAGTGTCTGGAGCTCAGCAATGGGACTTGCCCCAATTTGGATTTCTCAAGAATAACTTTCACAAACATATCAAAAATCAAAAGGTATTTTCCCAAAACACAAAGATCCAACTGTACCAGGACAGCACTAGCTTCTGTATGGGATAACATAACAGTACCAATGTCTTGAAATTCATCCTGAAAACCAGGGGTGTCCTGAGTGGGCACATTTTAGGCATTTAGTAATGATGGAAGAGCTGAGAGCCATGAGAAGGACAATTGCTCAACAAAGGTATAAGAAAACAGAGCTGTTGGGAGCAGACTTGGACTGAATTTCATTTCCACTGGACAAGCGACAGGTAGGGAGAGACAGATTCTTGTAATCTCTTGTTCAGCTGAGATCGGACTGGATTGTTTTTGACCTTTCTAAGGAAAGAACATTAATTAAGAACTATCAAACCTTTCAGGTATCAACCACTCGTTCATAGTTCATAGATGCATACATAGGAAAACTGAGGCCTCCCTAAGACCAAATAACTAACAGATGCATAAAAGCTTTCTTCTGTCTTTGTGTTACTACCTCACATCCAGTTTCCCAGTGCATAGAGAGGAAACAATTGCCATCCAATAGCCTGAGCTATGTAACTTGAGTTAGCCTGGAGGTATGGCACGGTGCGAAGGGCGGCTCCCTTCAGATCTAGAAGCTACCCACCATTTGTCAGGGTGGGTAACTGATTGGGAAACCTCCCAAGAAAACACAGCTCCTGCAAATGACTCAGTAGGTGGTTCCAACTCATCTGAGTCAGAACCAAGCCCACGGCCCAGCCCCACACCAAGACTCTGGTGTTGTTGAGAAGTTCTAGTCTGGGCTGGCATGTGATGCTGAGGACCTCTGGTGTTCACCTCAAAGGGGAAAATCTTCTTTCTGAGAAGTGATCGAGGAGCGTGGACCAGGAAGAGAGGCGGCTGAATTCACTCCATGGCCTGTCTGTCTTGCCTTCCTGTTGAGCAGTGTGTGGAAGGCTTTCACCATCGGGAAATTTGTCATCTGACAGCTCGATCCTTCTCCTTACCTAAGACTCTACCATGGCCACTGGAACTGGTATGAACTTGTGCATGTACAATGCTTAGTTCTGGTGCTGCTTTCCAAGGCTGTGACCCTGAGCAAGTTTTCTACAGCAGAGAGCAAGAGCACTGCCCCAGTATTCCATCACCAGCCCAGCTGTTCTCCAATGCCATGGCGATCACCCCACTCCTCCATCCTAAGCTCTCTACTGGCTCCCCATGGATCATGCCCAAACCCCCAACTCATGTTAAAATTCCATTCTGTTTTTTTAAGCCCCAACTTCCTCTATCTATCAGTTGTGGTCCATATTCTGGGCAAATGGTCTATCATTCACTTCGGCCTTGATGCACTGTGAACTTCCTCTCCCCTGGGCTGTCCTGCTCCCTTTTACTGGGGATGGACTTTCTCTTCCTCTTGAAATTCTGTCCCATCATCCATACCTTGATCCAATACGCTCTCTTCCGAGCAGCTTCCCCAGCTCATTCATCAAGAAGCCCCCCTGATCTCTTAGGCCAAGCTTGTTCGTACCTTTCAGTAGACACATAACACTCTGTTTTGAACTTCCAGTGTTTGTGTGCATGTACTCTACCCTCCCGGATGACAAGTTCCTTAAAGGAAAGGCCATGGTCTGGGAACATATTTTATTTCCCATTATGCCAAAGTATACAGATTTGTACTGAAGAACACATGAATGAATTCAGAAGAATAAGATGGATGTTCTGAAGTATCTATAGCTGTGGTATTTCAGTACAGAGATGGCTGCATAGTAATAATAAAAACAGTCCAGCTGCAAGCTTTCCATATGGGAAAGGACAGAGGCACCAGTGTGAACCATCCTGTGGGCCAATTGATGTCTTAGGTGTGGGCAGGCAGATTGCCCCGAACCAGAGGCAACATCTGTTTTGAAAGGGAATGGAGAGATTGGGCTCCCCCATTTTCCAACATGACGAGAGGTGCCCTAGAGTCTTCCAGCTGACAGTTGTTCTGGAAGGAGACACGTACTTATTGTAGCACTCTAGATCTTCTCCATCTGCATCTACAGGGCTGGGACACGGAGGCCTCCTGGCAAGGAGCCAGGTGGAGACTTGAGGTTTGGTTTTGTTGTGCTATAGCTGTGTTAACAAGGCTCTTGCTTCTGAGCAACCAGCTAATGAGCTTGTGTGCCTGCTCCATGCTGGCTTAGTGTAGGCCACAAGGAGACAGGATGAAGGCACCACCCAAGGACTCCTTTCCACATGCTGAACTGGCAAAGCTTGAGAAATAGTGAAGACCAGGGGCCTGTGGAGCATTTGTTAGAAGTCAGATTGTGAGGCCATCACACCAGAGGTTCTGATCAGCAGCTCTGGGACAAGCACCAAGAAATTGCATTCCCAACACATTCCTGGATATGCCAATATTCTCAATGGGGGGTCATACTGTGAGATCCACGGCACCAGACTATGCCAAGAAAGCCAAGTGAGTGCCCTCAGAAGCTGGATGAGACAAATGTGATTGTTTCCCTGCCTCTATGTTCTGTCCTACTACAAGCTCTCCCTTCCTCTGCCATAGAAACCAGCTTTCTGCCTGTCACTGGCTCCAATGCCATTTTATTGCCTACAAAGTAAAACTCAGCCAAGCTTAGATTGAGTAAGCCTTCACTGTGTGCCAGGTACTGTTCTAAGTCTTTGACACATTATTAGCTCATTTAATCCACATCATTCTGTCCAGTAGGTATTAGTATTATCCTCATTTTAGAAATAATGAATCTCACAGGGAGTCTTCAGAAATATTTTCTGAATGAATGAATGCAGGGAGGCTCCTAAGCATTCACGCTATGTACTGCAGAGGGCAAAGTCTGTGCCAAGAAGACGTCACCAAGTCTGGCTGGCTGACCTGCTGTTTATGCCTGTGTTACACCAAATAACTCATTTGCTTGCCAGTGGCTGGGCACGCTGGCTTTTGTAGACATCTCTTCACTGGGAGGAAGGCCAGAGTGAATGCTTCACATAGGGTGGTTTAATAATAACCAGATACTAGAGGACAGCAAAAAGGAACACAATGATCCCACACAGTCCAAGGAAAAGGAATCATCGAAGCGCGTGTTGTTCACACTACCAATAAGGGCCCTTGCTGCAGCCCGAGGTGTCTCCATTTTTACTGTGGAAACAGAACATGAATATGTCTCTCCTGATTATCACCACCAAATGCACCAGCCCAGTGTCTACAGATGCATATTACGCTAATGCAATACTAACGCTTACTGGGGAACAGAAACCAGGTCATCTCTCAGAGTTTGTAAATGGACAGCCCTCTCCATCCATAACTTATTTATGTTTCCCGCCTTTTGCTCAACCAGCCTTGAGGCCCAAACAGAGAATACACCACACATAAAGTAACCAGTACAGATAAATAAAACATCGGACTCAAACTGGTAGTTGCACTGCCCATGACTTTGGAGGGGTGGACGCCCCCCTACACCCCACTGGATGCTGCATGTGGGATTGGCAAAACCCAACCCAGGGAGACGAAGAAGGTGGTGAATCTCAAGATGTGTGTCCTTCCCCAAAGCCACTCAGCTTTGCTCTTTTTGGGGAATGTTGTTTGCTGGGGATGGAAGCTAACCCTTTCATAGTGATTTGAACCTGAGGCTACTGGATGGGGGAAAGTGAGGCTGACATTGTGGGATTCATCCCCAGCTAGACTTTCTGGGTCACCTCCAAGGGCTCCCCCTTGCAATAGGCCCTGGGTCTCTTACAGTGAGCAGCTTCCAAATTCACACAGAAATACTAGCCGTGTGGGGGTCTGTATACAGGACTCAGCAGAGCCCTTGTGGAAATTTCTAGCAGGAAAACAACCACCGCAGATCCTTGTGTTGTCTGATGTTGCTGTGGGGAGTGCTTCTGGGTACACTGAAGACCCTTTTTAGAGCACTGCTAGTCCCCATGCTCCTTATGGCTTTCTCTCCAGCTGTCATGAACATCCCTATCCTCACTGGATTCAAGTAGCTTACTCTTGCTCCTGACTCAGCTTTGCCTCCTGCTAGGAAACTCACAGAGTGGCTCTGATGGACAGCTCTGGGAAACTGCTTGGATAGAAAAGCAAAGGGCATCCTTACACCTCTCCTAGGCCTGCAGCCTGGACTCCGAGCTTCCATCCTCTCTGCCTGCAGCAGTTACAAATGCTTCAGCATCTACTCTGTCCTCATTCCAACCAGCGTCTCTTCAAATGCAGATCACTGCAGTCCTAGGAGCCCCAAAAGACCAAGTGTGTCCAGCCAAGACTCTGTGCCTGAGATGGGCACTGCCCAGGACCACACAAGGCCTGGGCCAAGAAACTAGTCCCCATTCTTAATGTTCCAGCTTTTTCTTGCACAAAGAACTAAACACCTATTAGTTAGGAAAAAGGGCAGTTACGACTGATGAAATGCACAAGATACATTTTGATGGGATAGGAGAGATGGAAGAATCATGTGGTCCCACGGACTACATTTCTGAAACCACTCAAATGAAGTCCCTTGAAAGCATCAAAAGCACTGCTCACATAAGGCAGGTTGCTCTCTTTTGGAATATCTCATTGCATCTGTACAAATGCATGAAGAATGTACTATGACTACAAACCCATCTGATGGGAAGGAAACAGACGTGCACAGCGGACGGGAGGCCACGCTGGCATAAGAATGCACGAAGTCAGACCCCAGAATTCAGATCACCTTCCTCTGCTACATGACCTTTTCTGAGCCCATTGAGAACACAAGTCTCAGCACCAGTGCTCTGAGGCTTATAACTTGGTGAAAAAGCCCTGGCCCCTGTCCAGCTGGAAGGTGGAGGTATCCAAGCATGAGAAGTCCTGTCTTATTGTACCCCTCAGTTCCCAAGCGGCACAAGGAGATGATCACAGTATTTCTGAAACTGGGTGTGACCACAAGGTCCAAAGTCTTACTAATGCTGTTACCTATGCTTTGGAAACAAGGAACATGTGATGGCTCCTTATAGCCCATTCCCATGGGCGATACTGTCAGTTCTTCAAACTCTGTTTCTAACAGCAGGGTCTGGCACCACCCACAGGCAGCCAGGTGCAGCTGGGCACATTCTGAACGGGAGCACCTGGGTTCAAGACTTGGCTACTACCAATGTTACTATTTGTGCGACCTTGAGTAAGTCACCCAGCCACTCCGACCATCTGGGAAATTACCAGTCATGTGGGGAAGATGCTGTCTGTGGGCGACAAGTTACAGGAGGCTACATGCTTCAGAGGCTCACCAGAAGGACCAGTGAAGACCCCATATGGGGACAGAAGTATCCGTAAAAGAGATTGTAGCTAACATTTCTTCATTTCTGATTATGCGCCAGAAGCCCCACGGCTGACACTACTGTTGCGGTTTACAGACTAGAAATAGAAGATAAGGCTTAGGGAGAGAGAACAAAATGGCAAAGCAGGATTTGAACCCGGCTTTTTCTATCTCATATAATCAACAGAGCTCACATTGCCCCCAAAGTTGGAGAAGATTCCTAGGGGCAAAATAATCTGATCATTTTACCATATATAGCACAAGTATACACATACTACATAACAGTGGTATTAAACAGTGGTACCAACAGTGGTATTAAAATGTCACTAGAGGGGCAATTAGGGAAAACAGTATCTACACAGGCTCCTTTGGAAGCAATGAAAAATGCAAATCTGTGTTTGTCACAACATTCATCCTCACAATTACTATAGAAGATCATTACTGCTGTTCTGCGAGGCTCTACATTGTAAGTTTGCATGCCATCTTGGAATATGGGCCCCTCGCACTGCCAATGTGGATGATCCATTTTAAGAGATCCAGCGCAAAGAATTCAAACTTCTCCACACTACATTTCTGAAGTCTGTGCCTTCCACCAATCAGGAGAGATGTGACACATTTTTAAAGCCACCCACCCTCTATACCAGATCGATTCCTGCAAATTAGAGATGGAAAAATTCCATTTAAGAATTTTGACAAGCTATTGGGAAAAATAAAATAGTAACTGGTGCATTTAGAACATTAATACAAATCTGCCTACACTCGCCAGTGGGTGTTTCCCTCAGATTATTGGAAAAGACTGAGGATTTAGGGCTCAATTCCACCCACTATCTGTGGAGGAAAAAGTGTTCAGTAACTATGTTTCCAGGGACACTGGAGAAGTTGACCCACCAGCAATGGTTTGGCCAATTTTCTGTGCTCAGGACACTGTAGCTTGGTTCATTTTAATTCGCTGCTTCCTGCTTTTGTCTTCTGCTCTCTCTGACATCTGGCTCACGCGTCTCAGCTCATGATACCCACCTTGACCTTCCTTCTCATTTTCTGCTCTGCCTTTGCCATTCTCTCGCTTGGGGACTTCTTGGCCTTCCCTTTGAGGGTTCATTCAGCCACTCATGGACGCATGCATTGATTTTATTGACTCCCACAGTGAGCTACGAATGCACCCCCATGCCGGGAACTGAACCCAGAGGATGGTCTAACATTGAGCTACATTTTGAGATGGGTTTGTCAGGGGGAGATCACAAGTTCAAGGTCAAGCCTGGGCAAGTTGGCCAGGGCTTCCTTCAACATGCTATTCCTGGCTCTCTGATCTACAAGGCCCAACTACTGTCTCCTAATCCCTTTGGATTTTTTCCCCCCAAATTCCCTTCTGGATGAAGGGGCTAGAGCAAAAGGAATAGTGGGCCTCAAAGGCTTTGTTTTGTGCAGGTCACTTCTGAGATGTCTCCTGATGGAAGCATGGCAGGGACGCCAACGCACATGTTCCCTGGGAACGTGAGGCCAGCCAGGTCTGGGGTGGCCATGATCATAAATCCAGATGCCACAGTGGCCGTAAGTGTTCATTTACCACAACGTGACCTGCAGCCGCCATATATTACGCCTCTTGCCGGCGGGAGCCTCGCCAGCTGCGGTGCGGGCGGCCGTGTCGCCCATCCGTCACTGCTTTCCTTAACAACCTTTTGTTCCCGGCTCATTACGGTGAATTATAATGGGGGACAGTGCATTTTTCAGGAGAGTCGGTCCTGTTAGGCCTAAGTGCTAACTCTTTCCAGGTTGTCTGAAGCCTGTGCAGTGTTATAACAGGGCTAGTGTCCCACACCAGACTTCCCTCCCTCCTTCCCTTGGCGCTTCTAAAAGCGGAAATGACACTGCGCAATTCCCACCCAGCAGGAGAAAGGCATGGTACTCCACTCCTGCTAAATACCAGATGCTGCATTTTGGGGCACTCTGTTGTGTCCCCGAAGGCTTATGGTAGAGGTAAATGACATGATGGCACACTAAATAGGTCATCGAGTCAGCCTGGGACCTGGGCCTTGCGACGTCAGGATAAATAGATCCTTCCAGAGTCCCGTATGGGAGGGTGGGGGCTGATTTGTCCACTGCATCAGCAATCTGTAGAAATGTTTCTCTGTAACAGAGATGGGAAACGACCTGAGGCCACAAAAATTAAAGGCTGGGCAAAGGGATTAGGAGACAGAAATCAAAGACTAAAAACTGTTGGCTACCATGACTCCTGAAGGACCCAAACTAGAAGCAGTCCCACCGAGCTTCAAATGGTGACTGGATAAAAACACTATACATGTAGTCAGACTATGGGATACTCCTCCAGGAGTCAAAAGAATGAAATAACTATATGTGCAGTGATATCAATGAATCTTTTTTTTTTTTTTTTTTTGAGACAGGGTCTCGCTTTGTAGTTCAGGCTGGCCCTGAGCTCAGCCTCAAACTCACATCACAATCCTCCTGCCTCTGCCTCCTGAGTGCTGGGATTACAGGCGTGAGCCACCACGCCCGGCACTGTGGTATGTGGTACTGGTTGGTGCTGGGTGTGGGTCTCCACACCCAGTATTGTTATGTGGTTACCGGGGAATCGAACCCGGGTCCTTGCGCTTGCAAGACAGGCGCTGGAACCACTGAGCTAACTCCCCGGCCCATATCAATGAATCTTAAAACCATTATGCTAAGTGAAAGAAACTGAATGCAAAAGACTATGTCTTGTGTGATTTCATCGATGTTAACTTCCAGAACAGAGGAAATATAGTGACAGTCAGCAGATCTGTGGTTGCCAGAGGGCGGGGGTGGGGGAAAGAATTGAGAGCAAAGAGGCCCAAGGGAGCTTTTTGGGGTGAGGAAATGATTCTATATATTGACTCTGGAGGTGGTGCTATGATTGTACACAATTGCCCAAATTCATCAAACTGTATGCTTGCAACTGGCGGATTTTAATGCATGTAAATACTACTTTAATAGTTGCAAACAGAGCAAAAGAAAAAATAATGTCTTCACTAAGGGGACTGGCCCTGACTTTTCCTCCTATGTGATAGAGGACATAAAAGACAGAATTGATACTGTGTAAATAAACAAGCTGTCCTCCTAAAGGGGCAAGTCTGTGTTGAGCCTGAACTTGTTGGGACTGAATAGCGTGTGTTCTCCATGGTGTAGGATGGAAAGCTGTTACACATAAAACCGCTGTGACCAGCAGCCCTGCCACCTATGGCTCCACTCTCAAGTTCACTCAAGCTGGGCCGAGAAGTCTCAGATAATGGCACAATTGCAGGAAAGTGGTTTCACCTCCTTGTGCTTCAGCCTCTTGGTCCCAATACATAGATGGGATGGGCAAATTGGCTTGAAAGCTTTGAAATGATACTGTTGTATACTCTTTGCTCTGCGTTCTTTCTTAAGATGGTATCTTGCGATTCTCTTTAGCTCCTGTGGCCCCCATGCCCGACCTGTCTGGTTGCAGGATCAGCTCTCTCTCTTTGTGGGGCACCGTGGTTTCAGACAGCTTCAGACAGTGACAGGTCCCTGGCTGATCATGGACCCTCACAACGAGTCATTCCGGGGTGACTCTTCTGCTGGACACGGGAGCTAGATTCCAGTATGATCTCACTTAGGATGCTTTTTGAAGATCTCCAGGGTCTTATGTACTTTATTTTAGCTCTGGGTGAGTGTGCACTTGGTATTTGAAGGGAACTTTTGGATTTTAAGATCAGGAATTTTTGATCTTGCTTTTTTTTAACGCAATTATGAGTCATTGCGCACGTTAGTGTCAGAAACCGAAGACCTCCCTCTCATCTCTAACACAGCTTTCTCCTATCTTCAAAGATCCCGGACTTAGAAAACAGTTTTAAATATTCGTCTTTGAAAAAAAGATAAGTGAAACAGGTGCTGGTGAGTGGCCCAGCCGTCAGGACCAAGAAATGGTTGTGAAAAGCAGAGCTTTTGTGAAGGTAGTTATTGATCTTCACATCACCCGCCAGTACGGTCAGCAGGCAAATGTCCTATGCATAAAATCAAGCAAACCGTTTCTAAGAGTTAATGCATAACATCTTGGGAAGATTCCTGTTCCTGCTCTGAAGCTATGAATTAATTCTTTCTTCATAGGATGCATCTAGGTGAAAACTAAAGTATCAGCAAAATCCACAGTTTGTTTTTATTGTCTGTTTACTTGTTTTGGGATATGATTGATTTTATTTTAGCTTCCATGACCCTGGGAATTGAACCCAAGGCCTTCACACTGAGCTACATCTTCAATACTTCTAACAAATTTTTATCTGGAGAGGGGTATTTTTGGTCTAATTTGCCCAAACTGGGTTTAAGCTCGTGACCCACCTGCCTCAGCCTCCTGGAGGGTCACCATGCCAGGTGTGTTTTGCCATGCCCTACTAAAATCCAGTCAGTCATGAAAAGCAACTACTTATGAGACTCCTAGATAATGACCAGTAATTCTGCACATAGTAGCCCTTTTCTGCATCATACCTCACTGCAGAACTGAGTCTTACTGAGTTCTTGTCTCATGGCCATGGCTACAGCCCCCTGTGACTTGCCAAACTGAGCGGTGGGCTTCTGTCCACATTTCCGTTCTCAAAGCTGATCATGTGTGAGACATGAGCCAGTTCAGCCGCTGTCTGTGGATAAGAAGGTGTATGTTTAGGCTCTCCTGTCTTACACTTTACTTCCCATTAGGGGTGAAGCCTCAGGTTTACAACCACTGAGCTTAACATGCAGTCAGTTTATATCACCTAACAGAATTTTCCTGTTAGCCTCATATTTTGTTAGGATACCATGTGCAATATATACTAAGCCTTGTGTATTCTCTTTATTCTGGCTTGCTCTCTCCTCCCTTGAAACACACATTGTTTTATCTTTAGGTTTATATGCAAAAGTGATAGCAGAACATAGCCTGGGTTGAGGCTGGGTAGATAATGGAAGCCGAGTGCAACGAGACATTTACACCCCTCTATGCTGGCCCTTGCTGTGCTCACACGTTCTGGAACAAACAAGGCTAATCATATTATCAAGCCCACAGAGCCCTGTTAGGATCGAAATAGCAGCTCACTCAAGGTCAGATTTATTAGATTTTTTCTTTTCTACCTTTATAGAATGGTTGAGTAACACCTTCCTATTTTTAGCACGCGTTCTCCTTTGGAATTGCTTTACCTGAATCCAGGGAGCGGGGGGCAGGACACCTGTGTCTGTCTTTGCTGGCATCATATTCTATAGTAAGTCCAAGCAGCTGTCACATTTCCCCCAAAATAACACTGGGTCTTAGTAATTTTTTTTAAGTTTTTTTTTTTTTTTTTGGAGACAGAATCTACTTTACATTTTAGGCTGGCCCTAAACTCACTGTGTAACCCAGGTGAGCCTGAACTCACAGCAATCCTCCTGTTTCTGCCTCTGCCTCTTGAGTGCTGGGATTAAAGGTGTGAACCACTATGCCCAGCATCGTAACTTCAGATCTAAAAAATGCAATAGAATTTATTTTCAGAGGGTGCCTTATTTTTTTCTATACCACAATTTACATTTGTTCACATACAACAATCTACATATATAAATGCACAGAACTTTACATTTATTCTTGTACAAAAATCAGCATCAAATCACATATGAAAATCTACATTTATTCAAATACAGTCCTGTCATCTTCTGAAACATTGTCATAACCCTCGAAACCTGTAACTTGAGCTTAAACTTTTTGCAACCCTATTTCCTGTAGAACCACTGGCCCCAGCCCCTCGCACCCAGCAACAGTGTTCTCCTTCAACGAGTGATTCCTGTCCCAGGAACCTGCTCGTCCAGCTTCACTAAAACCCGTGAGGAACTGAATGGTGAAGATTCACATTAGGTATAAGCACAACTGCTTGTTATCAAGTGTACACATACTGGTACCTCGTGTCTGTCCTCGGACTGTCACTCAGCAGTAAGTCTCAAGTCCGTCTATTTAACTAGGTGTTCACCTCTTGTCCAAAGGTGTCCACTTGGACATTTACCAATAATTATAATCTGTATTATCTCTTATTTATTTTGACCAGGATTCTAGGAGAACTGTGTGCTCAATGTGCAGATTGAGCTGGTGTTTACGGCACTGCATCAGAGAGACAGAAACTCGGCCCTCTGGAGCCCATGTGCAACCTGTTCCCTGAGTACATCGTGGTTCTCCTCAGCCAGTTACCACCAGCAGTGGGCAGCCCACTCGGGGAGGAGCAGACAAGAGGGTCTGCAGTATGAGCATAAATAAACCAACCCACCAGATCAACAAAGCATGAAAGAGGCCTCCGCCATCACAGTCCACCGCTCCTTTACTGGAGAAAAGCCACACAGACACTCGCACGGTCATCCAGCTGCCTGAGAAGCCCCGTGAACTGGAGAACTGCAATGTGTGCTGAATGTCTGCGGTCCAGACCAGCCCAGTCCTGGCCTGCAAGTCTGACATAAATGGTCCGAGGGGGAGCAGGGATCTCAGTACTATTTGAAAGCCTCCAAGAGATCCTCCTATTATTATTATTCCATTCTCAAGTAGAGCTGGGATCACCAATCCAGATCTTGCCAGTAGTATCAAATATAGTATTGGGGACCAAGGATGACAATGAGTCAGGATAGTGATGGGCCAGCAGTGGACTGGCTCACAAACAGAAGGCAGGGAGGTGAGAGTTGAAGCCACTCCACCAACATAGCACTTTGGGGCTAGAGAGAAAACCCATCGTTCTTACCACTGTCTCCAAACCCCAATTCAAGATCATATCCACTGCTGAGCCCTGGGAGAAAAAGGAACGTTCACTGTTTCTTTTCAAACAGCTGTCATTAGTACATGTCTGCTGCACATCATGTTTATATTCACGGTGGGGAGTTGGTATGCGTGCACAGCACTTCTTGGTTCTTTTTCATTCCTTTCTTTCTCCTCCCCATCTCTTGGTTCTCTTCTATTTTTCAAAAGATCAATGTTGGAAAGAAGTGTCACTTGGCTCCAGAGGAAGGAACCCATGGCCCTGGGGACAGAGTGTGACCGTACCTTATTGGACAAAGAGGGGTGGTGCCAATGGGGCAGGTCTGGTTGGCTCATGGCCTGGTGGCTGAACTCTGCTCAGGAACATTGGGACCCAGGGGCCTCTGGAGGCTGGAAGGTGAGGGACAGACTGAGGTAGGTAACGGAAGACCTGCTTGGCAGGAGGACTGAGCCTTCTTGCTCTTGGGGAGAACACGAGCTCTGTCTGGATTCTGTCACCTTCACCTCCTCCCTCTTAGGCACAGAACTGTGTCCTGTCCAGAAGCAGTATGAGCAGTGAGGGAACAGGAATCAGACTCCTCGGCAAATCGAAGGCAGGTCCCATCGTGCTGAACACACGTATGTTACAGGGCCTGTCATGACACCTGGAATTACAAGGCTACGTCTGCTAGTGGAAAAATCAAGGTCGTGTCACATCATCCACTCGGCCAGAAGAGTTCGAGGCAAGTGGTCCTTACCGTGCTGTGTTTCAGGCACTTGGGACACACTGAACACTGACACAGAGAATAAAAGATATTTCCCCAAAAAATGGGGAGGGCCTGCAGAGCACAGGGGTGTCCCGGATGCTCTGCTACCTGTAGCCTCAGCAGCGCTGGAGGTGACTGAGTGGAGTGGCAGGAGAGCAGGAACAGGGCATCACAGCAGCTACCTGTGCCCACCAGAAGTGGCCTCTGTGCTCACCACATGTAGCAACATGACCCGCACAGCTACCAGCTCCTTGTGTGTCATGAACACGTTGCCGACTGCAACATCTGAGATGTGACCAGGGACAGCCACAGAGGAGCCAAAGTAGCCAGGACAATGAGGGCACAGGAGCAGTGCCTCAAGAGGCCCAGACTAAAGGAGCATTTGGGGAAGGGAGGGCTTAGGTTCTTACCAGGATTCCTGGGCACAAAACCGTCTAAAAAGAGTCTAGTTTTTGCACCTGGGCAAGTATGATCCAAGAACGGCAAGTCACAGATGTCAGATGAAAAATAAAATGGAACAAACACACATATCCACTTTTCTTTGTGATGTAAATATAAGGTACCATCCATTTAAAAGAAACAAATCCATTCTTTCCCTCCAAAATGCTAATGTTTGCAAATGAGTGCAAGAGTCACTGGTGGAAGGCAAAATACTCTTCTATTCAACAAATGCTAACTAAAACCAGATAAAATTTCTAGCTACAGCTTGTATCTGTCAAAGATAAACAAATGCAAACATCAGTACGTATGTAATTTATGACAGACATTTTTACACCACACTGAATTCTTATGTACTGCCTTGTGATAACCATCATTTAGTCCCATTTTAAAGATGGGAAAAGTGAGACTTAGAGAATGCAGATGGATTGGTCAAGACAATACAAATAGTAAGAGACAGAGCCAGGATATAGACTTGGATCTTCTAATTCTACCCTCATATTCTTTTTATCTTTTCAAAAATATCTCTCATGTGGTATGTAGGAACCTCAAAACCCAAACCCATTAACAAATTGAAGACAGGAACCTGGTCATAGTCTCTCCTGGTTTGAAAGGACAGGAGCAGAAATGGAGATGCTAACAAAGGCTGGAGTTACCAGGCTTGTTTAAGAGAAGAGGATATAAAAACGCAAATGGGTAAGAAGACAAGGTTTGAGTAGATCTATATGTGGAGCAGTGATGGAGACAAAATACACCATCGGTCTTTCGAGGCCACGCTGGAGCAAAGGCATGAACTGCATGGTGGTTTCCTGTTTTCTGTTCTATCATTTCCAAAACACTACACCCAGGCCAGGGGCTCTGCTGCTCATAGCAGCACCCCACGACCAAGCCACGGCTCTCCCTGGAGAGGCTCACAGGTGGCCAAGGGGCTGCTGGCCAGTGCTACTTGCTGGTCTGCGGAATCATCTCACTATTCATACTGCAAAGGCCGGAAGCTGCCAGTCTACATCGAGTTTGGCTTCTCTGGTCAGACTATTGGACCAGCCCAGCTCCCTGGAGTTAAAACTCTTCAGTGTAGAGCTGAAGGGGAAATGTCCTCAGCAGAAAAAATATATAAACTGTCCAATGAGCATCCCTACCCCATTTCTCCCCAGTGCTGGGGTACAACACACAGGAGGCTGCTATGCAGGTGTGACCAGCACGCTGCTCGGGGTGTGCACGTGGGCTGGGACACCTCTGAAGGCCTTGCTTTGGCTTTGCTTGTTGAACCTCTTCTGAACTCTGCAGCTGGAAGCTGTGCAGGGGACAGGGAGACTGGATGAAAGGGACATTCCCTGCCCTCCGCTTTGGCAGCCAGTGTCTCCTGTTTGCCACAGGTCCTACAGGGGTGCTAGAAATGGCGCCGACACACTCCTACTTATCTCGAGCATTTCTCACTCTGCTCCGCCTTATATCTTTCTCTGGATTTAGTTTATAAGTGAAATCAAGCGATAAAACTCCTATTTCATACCATCTGTTATGGTCACAGATGCCAGTTTTACAAAAGAGATGAGAAAGATCTTTTAAGACAATGGAAACGTTCAGAATGATCTCCATCTCTGCAGGTTAGAAGCTAAATCTTGGCTACAAGGTTCTGGACATAGTGAAAGAGAAACCAGCCATAAGCGTAAAGGCAGGTGTTTGATCTTGCTCCTAGGTCCTTGGTGAAAACTGTCACTTTGTGAAGGTGTTGGGAGGGTAGTCCTGGTTTTGTCCCCAGAGGATCGGGTACTTGTCATCAGTGGCCTTGGTAGTGTTTCTATCTGATTTTACAGAAGTGGCAAGTGATTGCTGCTAACGCCATCAAAGGAAAACCTTGTTCTACTTGAAGACACGGGTGAAATGTGCCCTTTTGTGAACTCGCATGAGTCCCAGGAGAGACTTATGGCTCCTCATGGGTCTCAAGCACCTCATGGGTCTCATCCAGCTCCCATCACACCTAGGGCAGCATGGGGAGTGGATCACAGCACTTCACAGCCATCTAGTAGCGACAAACTTAACTCGGCACATAACATAGATAGAATCTTGCACTCTGCACCAGTTATCTCTTGCTTGTTGGTTACATATTGGGCATCCAATTAAATGCCAGGGGTGTTGCTGTCAACACAGCTGTTTATCATCATCTGTTTACTCAGACATCATGACTGTAAAAATCCTGATTCTAACTCTAGTACAAATATTTTCAAGAAAATGCTAAATATCCTGGGGAATCTGACACACGAAGGTGAACTTACATTTACACAGGCAGAAGGAGTTTATAAACTGTTTTTCACAAAGTGACATCTGTTGTGTGTTGTTGTTAAAGATATGGAGATTCAGCCTGGATAGTGGTCTGACTAGATGGTCACAGAGCCAGGACAGAGCAGAAGAAGGGATTGGATCCCATGACAAACTCTGACTTCCCCTAGCTACTTGAGAGGTAGAGAGAAGAGAATCAAAATTTCAAGGGTAGCCTGGGAAACTTAGTAAGACTATTTCAAAATAAAGAAATTGTAAAAGGGCTGGGGATGTAGGAGTATAACACCTCTGGGTTTCATCTACAGTACAAAGACAAAACACACACGCAAATCAACATACACAAAAAGAGAATTTTGACTTCAAATTCCACTAGTTCCATGGTCTCTCTGATTCTTCTTTAGACCTTTCTAACCTGTTTTCAGTTTATTTCCCTTGTTTAATCCACTTTAAAAGGACAGTTTACAGACGCAGACTCTCCAAAGAAGTCACATGAGGTCTGCAATTGCAATAATGGCAGACAAAGCTCTTAAGCAGGATAGTGTACTATTGAAAACAGTTAGAAAATAATAAACAGCCTTGTAATCGCTGGCACCATTTTAAGCAAAATGGCTTTACCTGGTCTTGTTTCCTTTCTTGTTAGGTTATTTCAATAGCAAATTTGTAACAAAAAGAAGCAGACAAAGCAGATTCTCTTGCCGGAAATTTAATAACATTATGTTCAGTGATGAATAGAATTATTTCTCTGATTTTGATCATGCCTTTCTCATCCTATAAACTTAATAAACACTTGTTCAATCGAATTATTATTAGAATGGCTTGTGATTTTTTTCCCCCACTGGACAATAATAACTTTCATTTGTATAATGCTTTATAGCTTACGAAGCATATTCTTCATGTATTACCATTTAATTCTCACAGCAAATGCAACACATGGATATTAATTTCTTCATTTCACAAATCAAGTAGCAGAAGCCTGTGTACGTTAGATAATTTACCTAAAGTCAAATGTGCTCACAGACCATTGATTGGTTAAGAAACAATCATCTGGGGTATGACGGAAAAGTAGGGGGAATGTTGAAATATTTAAAAATGATTTATAACGGTGAGAGATCTCCCGCCACTAATCCTTCTCGGAAGATTTTCCCTTGTTCTTTCCTCTGCTGTTGCCACTTTCTGAAGCGCTGAGTGTCTCTTGCTGTGCTATTGTGGCTGCCTTGATGTCCTGAATTGATTCAAAATGTTTACCTTCAGGTTCATTTTGTGTCATGGGAAGAACGAGGAATTATACAGTGCCAGGTCTGGTGGACAGGGTGGATGAAGACATGCTCTCCGACTACGAGGAACAAATCTTTCTTCGCAAGGCAAGAGCAGCGGCACTCAGAGAACATTATTATTTTTTTTTAAATCATACTTTGTCTAGATGTGCACAAAAGAAGACTTCCAGGAATGCTTCACAAAGTGGCAAGAAAAATAGGAGAAAAGTGTTGAAAGCAAAGGGGGAGTATTTTCAAGGGCATGAATGGCCTTGTGTCTTTTGCTGCAATAATTGTTTTTAAAAAAATTTTAAATATTCACTGTATATTTTGATCTGACTTCCCAGTTTAGAATACTGGTCTTTCAAGGGAGGAAGCATAGTTGAGGAACTAAGACCAATTGCCCTGAACTCAAAGGACTTGGATTCCAATCAGGCCTTGACTGTGAATCAGCTCTGTGTCTATGCACAAGCTACATAAACAGTCCGTGCCTCAGTTTCCCATCTGTGAGATGAAAATAAGAACTACCCAGTGGTGGGTGAGCCTGTAGGAGAACTTGCCTATGCTCTTCAGCACCTACTGAGAACTCAGTAAATATGGCTGTTGCTACGATGATCACTTCTGCTGTCCTGGGAAAATTATCTCAGAGGACCTATAGTCTTCTCAAGTATTGAACAGATCCATTATGTAGAGATACCAGTTCCCCACCATAAACAGAATCCTCAAATATGAACTACAATATGTGCTGATAAAAATGAAAGGAATACTGCACACATCTTGAGTCTGTCATAAGTGGCAGATGAGTCTGTGAGGTAGGTGTATCATTTAAGGACTGAGAGTCCCGCGTGTAGGTCTTTATGTCACCCTTTCTCAGCTCTGAGATCTTGAGCAAGTTCTAAACTCTTCCTCATGGCCCATCCTGCATGTGTGAAATGGAGAGCAGCTCTAGTCCTAGGAACCTCACAAGCTGCTGTCTGGACTGCATCACAGCAGATCAGGTGAGTTAGCATGCTGCCGCCATCTTTCACACTCTCATTCATCCCGAGCCTGTGGGCAACACGCCTCCCCAGTGCCAGGCACTGCGCTCAACAGCGGTGATTCCAACCTGCCCCGGGATGGCGGGCGGGGGCGAGAGCAGCACAGAAGGAGAAGCGACTGTACTACGGTGTGACTGGAGGAAGGCACCATCTCGATGCGCCTATCACTGAAATAGACTGTGGGGGCTGCAGGAGAGCTTTAAAACTGTGAACTCAGCCCACACTTTCAGTGCAGAGAAAAGACTAACATCCTCTTGACATCCACATTTAGGAAGCTTGCCAGGACAGGAAGGTGAGGACTCCATCGTGCCTGTCATCTCTGTTCTGCAAGGAAGAACTAGAATTCAAGAGGAGAGGCTCTCTCAGCTACCACTCCGTCAGCTCTGCCATCTTCCTGGCCACGGGATATGAGGGTGGGGCCCAGGGTCTCAAGATCTTTTAAATAGACACTTACTAAAGACCTACTGTGCAATAGCCATTGGAAAGCAGATGAAAAGGACACTTTGCCAGGGGGCTCAAGGAGCTGCAGTTCAACAAAGCCGACAGACTCAAATGATAATTACTCTAGCACAAGTTGCTTCAGCTAAGAAATAGGCAACAATGTTAAAAAAGAGAAATAGCCCCTCTCCCAGGTGGAGGTCAAAAAAGTTCCCTGGGTGATACTTGATCTTAGGCTTAACAGATCAGAGCTAGGTACACGGAAGGAAGAAAGGTCAGAGAAGGAAGGGAAGAAGGAAGAAAAGGCAACAGTTACTGCAAAACCACCAATTATCCCAGCAAACTGCCACATTTTCCTCCCAAATGCAAATAACTGGTCCCCGAATATAACCACATTATGGCTCCTACTTTTCATAGTTTACCCTACAAGAAGCTTTGTAAACATACGTAATATTTGAAAGGATCTACAGAATATGTTTGATTTCACGATCTTTACCCTCCTTCCATTCAGGATATCTTGGAAAGGGGTGAATTAGTGATAGGTTGTGACTGAAGGTCTCCTTTGAAATCACTCATCTACTTTATTTCTCCAATTGGAGAAATACATTATTCAGCGACCTGACTATGGGAACATGCAAATCTAAAATCTGTACTAGAACTTTGGTGGGCAGAGGTTCCTATCTCATTACAGAAGATGTTTGCTATAAATATTAATTTTCCTAAATGGTGATGGCAGAGGCTCCACACAAATGATGTGCATTGTGGATTAAACACTAGGCTCAAATTGCCTGAGTCTTCGTTCACAGAGGGAATCGCATTCCATTTCATCTTGATGAGAAGCCGCCTGGGGAATCATGGTGGATTTAGCAGGCTAACATGGTCCACCGCCTCCTTCCAAAAACACAGGACTATCTAAAACATGTCTGATGGCCAATCTACCTTGGCTAGAGGCAGAGAGAGAAGATACTGGAATTCTCTAATATGCCTCTGCAATATACGTTCTGACTCCTGGAAGTGAACGACTATACTCACTGCCTACTATACAGCCAAATGTGAAGAGAGACACTCATTTATTCATACCCAGTCTTTTCAAATGTGGGAGGCTACAACCTCACCCTACTTTACAGATGTGGAAACTGAGACCCAAAGAAATTAACCATCTTACTCAAGGCCAAGTAATTAAGATTTAGCAACAGTTGATCCAATGAATAAATGACACAAAAGTAATTGAAGGGGGAGGTCCACAGGAACAGCAATGGTAAAGAGTAGTCACTGTCATTAAGAAAAATCTCATGTCTGTAACGTGGGTTCTATGAGAAGTGGCTTTCTGGATTGCTGGGCAGGTTAGACACAATCTAGGATGACTGTTCAATACTTGGACAGCAGAGGGGCACGGGCTCATTTTCAGGTGCTTGGCAAGGAAGATCTCAGAGACTCATAGCCCTGGCCCTGTGGATAAGATAGACAAGAGCCCAGAACATGGGAACATCTTTAAATGTCACCTAAGTCTGCACGGTGACATGTCTACTAAAGTGGCACTTGCTACAAAATCCTTACGAATCCATACTAATGTTAATTATGCCTGGAGTTTTAGAAACTTCCCAAACTGGGATTACCAACTTTCATATACTGCCATTCCTGTTGAGCACTATTATTAAGGAAAAGAAGAAATTGTGCTCCTTTTCTCTTTCTTCATGTCCACCAGACCGAGGACATGTACTAAATAGTTTATGGTTATGTGCCTTTGTGTAACAGAGTAGCAAATAAAAATAATGACACGGAGAGGCCACATGAAGTATGTATTAAATATCAAACCATCTTCTGACACTTTAGTTAAGTGACATTGTGATGTGCCTAATCTGCATTTTGGAACTTGGAAGCGAAGGCTTAGGAGAGCTGGGCTGGAGTCCTAGTTCATCTGTGAACTTGACAGGGTCTGCTCCAATTTCCTCAACTGCATACTAAGATGCTAGACAAAAGTAGCGTGTCTTATAACTCCACAGAAGTCAAGCTTTGGCCAGGTGCTTAAAAAAAAAAAGGGGGGCTCTTTACAAACGTAAACAGCAACACACACACGTGCACCTGTCTTTACACATAGAAATCGCCCATAAATGAGTCATGCTTATATATCTTTCTTAGAGAGTCATGATGCTAACAGAGTACATTAAAGAAATAAATTCCAGACCAACCTGTTAGTATCCTTGAAGCCATCATTTCTACATTTAGTGGACCGTGAAGTTTCACACCTTTAAACGTCTTGGTGAACTGGTAGAACACGCTTGACAGAGAACTGGATTAATGGTCCTGAACGTTTCTTGTGCTCCAAGAAGGGTAACTTTCGTTCTACAGAAATTTGTAAAGCGCAAGTTCTATCTGTGAAAACCTCTCGATTATCCTATCCAGTATTTACCACATCCTTCTTCCTTTTGCCAGACTTGGGGTGAGTGTAGGGATTCACTACATGAGAGGACCCACCTGCATAGTTTCTACAGTGAGAAAAGATTGTTAAACTTTCCAGAAGCTCCCTAAGTACACAGGAACAGGCCTTTCTGAGGAATGAGCATAACATTGCCTGAAAGTAGGATTTGAACTTCTAGATGTTTCGTCCCATTTCACAGAGCCACACAGGTGCCAAGACTAGATTAGTTCTGCTGTCTGTTGCTACTCCAACATTACACCATTCCACAGAGTGAGGTTAAATGAAGACCTTCGGCTTTGACATAAAATCATTAGCTTAGGGCTGATGCATGTAACAAGTATGTCACTCTTAAGAAATTTTTGTGGCAAAGACAACTGGCAGGAACAAAGAAGCTAGTTCTTTTCACCTACCCTAGCATCGGGTAATCCCTTGGGAAGGAGGTGCTGGCACTGCCATGGTACTTTAGGTATTTACCAATTGGGTTACACATTTGTCCATCGGATTAAAAATAAAATACCTCTGAAGAAAATAGCATGATGCTTTGGCACACTGGAAAGGCTGATTAGATGCCCACCCCACCGACCTGACGAGGGGCAGGCACTGGAGGCTTAGATAACCTGGAAGGACAAACTGCTGACATACTAGTTTTCCCTTCATATCCACTTCTACCACACGATAGCTCAGGACACATTTTTCTCCTTTCTAAAAACAACTTCCCTTGTCCTCTTGCAGCAAGTCTGTACTCTGGTGGATGGCTTGCTAGCTACTCATAATCCAGTGACTCCACATTCTGCATTTTTCCTCTTATTTTGGATCAAGTTGATGACTGTGTGGTGGACTCTGGGAGGGCCGTGAACCACTGAAGTCCAGGACCAAGTCATTCCATCCATATTTGTAGCAAAGCCCTGCCTCGTATGAGGGACAAGGTGTGTGATCCGCAGAGAGATATGTTTATAGGGCAAATCCTCTGGTGGCCACTGCTCTTCCTATACCTGATCCCAGATGCCAAGATCCACAAGAAAAGAAAAATAAGTAGAAGAAAATGTTTACTGACCAATGATCCCCAAAGAGTCTTCAAAAGGAAGTGCTGATTGTCTGAAGCAGCTAAGATTGTGTTGTCATAAGGCCTCTCGGCTGCAGTGCTGGCCTGGGATGTGAGTGGATAGGAGCTTTCCTTCCCCAGATACTTTCTGGGCCATGAATGGGCCAAAAGGGAGGAGGAGGCAGAAGGGGAAGAAGCCATGAGGGTGTCAGTGGTTTAATCCGCAGATACAGGTCGTCGAGCTGGCCAGGTTCCAGGAGCGCGGAGAAATGCTGGCCAAAGCCAAAACAAGTTTGGGCTAACAGGACACAGGCTGTACCATCAATGGCTATGCAGAGCCTGCAGCAGGCAGATGCTCCCTGGGGTCTTGGTCCAAGAGCAGGAACTGATGTTCGGACTCAGTTAAGCACACAAATATGGGAAGTCTGCAAACAGCTGCGGGGAAGGTGTTGGTACTGGGGTTCCGTGTGGCATGGATGCCAGTTGCGGATGTATGGACTCTGCTGGCACTGGGGAGGCTCCGAGTCCGGACCCAGCATGCCTCCTGCTTCCTGTGCCCACAAACTCTGTCCTCCCAGTGCCTGTGCTTTTCTGGAACTGTTTCAGGTAGGGCTTGTTTAATGTCTTCAATTAGAACAGTTTAAATAATTATATTCCTAACACCTCCTCCACCCAATAGCCACAGAAAGTTGGCATTTCCTGTCCTGCCTAGAAAATGACCTGGCGGCAGAATGAGAATAAGCCTGGATTTCAGCCTTCCACCCTCCCCCAGCGTGGCCTCCGATTCTTCTTCCATTTCCCTTCTCCTAACAGCAGGAGAAATAAGCAATTAGTGCGGATGGGTGGACATACTTCTTCTACTTCAGCATCTGCTGTCATAATTCAGGACTGAGAAGACTCTCAGGAGGATGGAGCTTCCCGGCCCTATCCCCTGGTCACACACGATATTTACAGAGTAAAGGGGCTGATCTCCTGTGAGCATCCAGAACCCCTGTTGAGGGAGACAGCACCCACCATGACAGTGGCATCATGATCCTCTCTGAAAGGGCTGACAGCACATTGGGAAAATTGAAGGCTTTCCCAGAGGAGTGTAGCATGTGACAAAGGCCAAGGGAATGATAGATGGTAGGCAGAACACAAGTGTGGCGAAGTAAATGATCACTGAGAGTCGGAAAGGAAATCTGTGTGGATGTCACTTGTGATCCCAAGCATTAGGCCTGGTTTTAAAAGTGGGGAGGAGAGAGTGTCCTCAAGGGGAGTTGTCTGGGGATGGGCACTGGACTCCTTGTGCCCTCCCTTCTGGGACAGGTGTGCCAGGTACTCAAGAGCTCCATAAACATCATCTCACTTAATCCTCGGAGGAGAAGGCAGCCTTGGACACTGGAAGGAATCACCGCTTTCTGAGGGTGAGCGACTTGCTCCAAATTGGGTGCTCTGGTGAATCTGAAGTCTGGCATGGACACAGAGAGCCACCCTGGAGCAGGTCATTCTGAAGGGCCGGGGGTGGACAGGGGTCCTGTTGGCTTTTCCTGCAAACCATACACTATCAGAGCTACACTGAAGAACAGCACAATAATGGTGTCACCGGACGTTCCCTGGACCCCAGGGGAAGCTGCTTTTCCTTACTTGCTTCTTGAGCAAACATGGACTAGGTGCCAGCCACAGAGAGGGCATAAACAAGCTTTCTAGGATGCCAGGGGAACCGCTGAAAGTCCCTGTCATAACGGTCTTCATCTGCAGGGGACGGGAGCAAGATGAATTCAAGAGCATGTGGTGACGGGACCCGTGACTGCCATGAACATCTGTCCCTTCCAGGAGATTATCAGGGAAAGCGTCTCATGCCAGGGGCTCTGGACATGAAAGAATAAGAGCTGTGGTGTTATGGGGTGGGAAGGAAGAGGCTTCTACTCCAAGAACCTAAGTAACCAGGCCCTTCCCTTCCTGGTAGCAGCAGAGGTCGAGTGTGGCAGCCTTGAGCCCTGGCAGCTTTGCTGTCCTGGGAGCCCTGGGAGCCCTGGGGCCGTGCTCTGCCCACACCAGCCTAGGCAGCACGGGACTTCCCCTTTCTGAGCTCAGGCCTCAGCCTTTCTTCCTTAACTTTTCAATACCCTGTCACCCAGCACTCCAGTGACAACCGTGTCACGCCTTGTCACTCCCACAGCTTCTCTTGCCGGCACCTAGTTTACATCATACAGGCCATTAGTGTTTGGGGCATGGGTCCAAATGTAGAATTAGCCATGGTCTCTGCCTACTGGGCTTAAAACTCCAAATCCCAGCATTAAGGAAATGCCAAATGTATAATTACAAGGGACAAAGAGTCCTACACCGGAAGAACTTAATATATCCAAGCAAAGGAAGGAATTAGCCCCAAATGAAGCTGTTTTACTCTTCGTAAAGCAAGAGAGAGTTGCATTTGGAGATTTCTTCTGTTTGGAAGAGCTATTTTTTTCTCCCAAGCTCCAGATTCTTTTCTTATTCCCCCTCTGAAACACTCATTGCGTCTTCTCTTCTTCCCTCTTTGCTCTGAAGCTGGCCAACCACCGATGTCCAACTTTGGTCCCTCCTACTAACCTTCCCCATGGTCCAGACTGTTCACCATCTACACACTAGCATTTACCATAGTCTATCAGGGTTGCTAAACCGAAGGAGTCCCCAGACAGGCTGCTTTAAACAACAAAAATGCACTGCCTGGAGCTCAGGAGACTGGTTGTCCTAGGGGAAGGGCACTGCTGAAGGACCCTTGGCTGGTAGACCCTCATCTCCTCACTGTGTTCACACCATCTTCCTCTGTGCCTGTCTATGCCTGTGTCCACATTCTCTCCTCTTGGGAGGAGCTCAGTCATGCTGGATGAGTGCATATCCCAATGACTTCCCTCACGTCACCCATTAAAAGATCTTGTCTATATGGTCACATTCTATGATACAAGGGACTAGGACTTCAATGCCAAATATTTTAGAGGGGGACACAATTTAGCCCCTAATGATATTCTATGGATAGGATTTGATGATCATTTTCTAGAAAGTGAGTCTCATCTCCCCAGCTACTTTACAACATCCATGCTTGTTATTCTATTTTCACAAAACTGAATGGTTGCTTTAAAAATTATAAGCCCCCAAAGAAAGGAGTTTATGTTTCTTCTGAACTACTGCCTCTACAAACAGCAGTATCAGGCACAGGGCAGGAATATGCTAAATATTAGAAGAACAAAGAAATGGAATGACTAGAGAGTTGGGTGTAGGACGGGACGACATTCTTCTGTCCTGTTAGAGACCTGCTTCACCTTTATAGAAACCCTCGACCTGGCTTTCACTGTAGCAGAGAATGCATGCACAACCGTTAATCTGTTATGTTCTACACACGTTGTGTCAGCTACAGAAGTAAACTCAGGACGGCCATCAATGGCAATCAAACACCCTCTTTCAATATGATGGAACAGAAATCTGGTTGTCAAGCTTAGCCAAGAAAGTAAGTCCACCTCCGTATCAATTTTCAAAGTCAAGGCCAATCTGAGCCACTTGTTAGCTGGGTCTGGACTTTTTACTGACACAATCTTTCCACAGGGCACAGAATCTCATGTCATCCTCTCCCACCATCTCAGCAGAATTATCCCAGGGAGACCCTATAGCAGGGGTGATGAACCCATGGCATGCATGGCGCAGTGGGCTGTCCGGATCACTGAAAGCTCTAAAGGTTCACCATCACTGACTATAGCAATGCATCCCATAAAATGATAATCCATAGATCTAATTCGAGTCAAATCCCCAATTTCAATAGGGCATGTGTATGGATTCTGATTAGGAGTAGAACCTAAAGTTAAGACCCTCAAGACATTCATTATTTAAGAGCTTGGCTGTATATCTAATTTTGAGAGTTATGAAGAAAAGTATGGAATATTATCACTGATAGAAAGATGTAGACATATTTACGCATGGACAGAAGTAGCAATATTATATGCATGTATTGGTAAATAGATATTTTAATATACTAGGTGTTCTCTTAAGCATCTACGTTACCAACTCCACATCGAATATTATGAAGAAAGAGAGTAAAGGGAATTTTGAGTGAATATAAACAAAATGGGATCCCACCAATGGGGTCAGGGAAGTCAGGCAGTTAGTCAGAAGACAAAGTATTCAAGGCCCTGACTATGCCTGTCTTTGTGATGTGGTCCTTTCTCTTTCCAAATGACTGATGACTAGTAATTTGTTGTTGCTGCTGCTTTGGCCCATGTGCATAGAAAAACTTCGGTGACTCCCCTTCCTCCCCAAAAAGCTCAGCCATCCAAGCACCATAGGAAACAGACTTTGGCATTTTAGCTGCTCACAGACTGGGTCATCCATAAAAGTTTAATTTTCTAAAAATATTCAGTGAGGTGCTCTTCCTGAATGAGATGGCTTCTGGCTCATCAACATATTTATGTGAGTAAATAGAAGGAAGATGGGTAAGTCAGGAATCTAATCAGCTATCATGCAGTCCATCTGGTTTAATTAGACAGCCCAGCAGCTTGCAGGCACCTTTTAGTAAAAAGGTTTAGATCCAGCCCCTGAAAAGGCAGTATTGGGCTTTCAAACACTTCTCACCTTCCCTGTCTCTGTACAGCTCCTTGGCAAATTCCCTTCTGAGAATGAATTTGAGACACATCCTTGCATGCCTCTTAAGGGACTGCAAATGAGAACAAGTGTAGTTTAGGAGAATATCACTGAATACCATAATGGCTTCCTCGATTTATTCAATGGACATCAATTAATTAAGTATCCATTGGTACCTACTGTACATGAGGGACTGTGTCAGCGAGACATGAACTAACCCTGGTTGGGGAGACAAGTAGAGAAACAGACAACTTCTAAGCTCTGCGATGCTCACACAGGTAGAGAGCTAGGCCCAGTGTGGGAGCTAAGGCGGGTATGAGTTGACCCCAAAAGCAAACAGAAAAGGGGGTAGAAAGTTGCAGGCCAGCAGTTCTCAAATGTAAGCATGCACCACGACCAATCAAAGGGCTGTAATAACACAGAAGACTGGACACCACCCTCAGATTTTATGACTCAGGAGGTCTGATACAGAGCCAGAAAATATGCATCTCTAACAAGTTTCCCACTGATTCTAATTCTACTTGTTCAGAGGCCATGTACTGAAAATGGGAGAACGGTTCCCACCCAGCCGCACAATGGAGTCGTATGGGAGCTTCAGCAGCTAGTGAAGCTTAAATTTCCTCCCTGGAGATTGGGACTTAATTGGTTTTATGTGCAACTAGATAGCAGGAATTTTGTTTGCATGCTTACATTTTAAGAATCTCAAATTTACTGAAAAATGTGCATGCACAGTATAAGTAACTTTTAAAAAACCAGAACCACTAGGTTGGGTTGATGTTTTACCACTTCATGACTGTTATTTTCTTATCAACAAAAATATTTACCTATGTAATTACACTCCAGCCATCACAATCTGGAAGTTCACATTAGAACAGTATGACTTACATAATGTATCAGTACATTAGGTTTTACTAAATGTACCCATGATGTTCTTCGGAGCAGAAGATCTAGCTCAGAGTTATAAACTGTCTTCTCTTGTTGTTCTCATGATTCTTATGTCTTACTCAATCTAAAATGGTTCTTTGGCCCTCATTATTTTTGGACTCAAACACTTTTGAACATTACTGGCCTGTTACCAAGCTTCTCCACTGTACATTGAGTCATTTTCTTATTTGTAATTAATCCACTCTTTGTGTGTGTACTTTGAAAATTAATGAGAATGCCCTGCTTGTCACTAAACTTAATCATTATGTGATCTAGATTAGGTAAACCCAGGCTTTCTTATTTTGCTTAATCGGCTCTTAAAACCTGTCAATATCATTGCTGGTTGGAGCCACCGGGAGGCCTTCAGTCCATTCTGCCCCCTGTATGCCTCTGCTTTTTCTTTCCTTAAAATCTTTCTCAGCCAAGACCGAGAAATACTTCTCTGGGCAGAGCAAAGCACAGTACTCAAAGATGTTGGGGGTAGCACACAAAGGCCTGGGGAACTTCCAGATTTTCCCTAGCACAGGCAGATGAGAGGGAGCGCAAACCAACAGCAGAGACTCAAGTCTTCAAGGCTCGTCTGAGCCCAGACCTCCTCCTCCTCATTATCTCCAATGGCGGCTCCTCCCAATGCACTGAACTGTGACTGCACCCAGCCTAGTGTTGCTGCCTCCCTGTTAGATGTGTGTTTACCAGGGCCAGGGCCTGGGTTTCGGCTCTGACACTTCCTGATTCTGCAACTGTATGCTTCCTTTCTGTTACAAACGGAACCGTTTGGTCCTGAAGCCTGACGGAGGTGGCGTTTAGTAACAGGTCCTCTGGAGAAGCATTTAAGGTTGAAGGAGGCACCATGGGTGGGGGCCCTGATCCAACAGGATTAGTGTTTTTAGAAGAAGCACCACAGAGCTCACTGTCACTTTCCACCAGTGTAAAAAAGTCATGCAGGCACAAAGTCAGTAGGCACAAGGCAAGAGAAATGGCCTCAAATAAAACCCCCCTGGCTAGCACCTTGACCTTGGGATTCCTGACCTGAGCACTGAAGGGAATAAATTTCTTTTGTTTAAGCTGAATGGCATTTTGTTACAGGAGCCCACATAGACTGAAATTTAAAGTATCTGATGTTTTTTCCACTTGTAAAATGGATACCGCTGCTCCTATTCACATAGGTCCGGTGACTTTTAAATGAGAACAAAATTATCAAGTTCCCAGAGAGATGCCTGGTCCTTAGAAAAAGCTTCATCAGGGTCCTGATGCTATATTATTTCTATGGCTGGACTTGCCCTGCACATTCCAATTCCTCGGCCTTTGTTCGAGATCAGTCCAGTTCCATAAATATTATTGAAGTGAATTCTTCCTAGACCAGGCCCTTGGGGATACAGATTGAAGAAGGCTTTGCTTCAAATCCAAAGCCAGAAGAGAGGATGCTGCCCACTGCTGGCCTCAGAGCAGCTGCAAAAAGTCCACTGGTGAGAAAAGGGCTGATTCACAAGAGGACACAGGAAGTGGGTTTGGAACCTATTTCCATAGTACTGAGCTGCTGAGAAAAAGTGAGTGAGTCGTAGGATTAAATCCAATAATCCACCACGCTCTCCCTTGGTTTTTATTATATTCATATGATAATCCAGTCTCCTCCCCAGCTTACCAATAATTAGCTGAGACTCTCCAAACTAATATGGATCTTTTTTTTCCCCTTGACAGTCAGTGAGGTTTTTTTTTTTTTTTTTTTTTCTCTCTGTGTTGGGTTTCAGGTACTAGATAATGACAGTCTAATGTGAAAGGAAGTTTTAAAGCAATTAAGCAAAAATGGAAGGAGCCTTGCTGTGCTCTGCTGAAATTCAGGCAGGAGAGGAACTAAAAAAATTCCTGAGCCCCACGTAGTTATGACTTAAAGCGGAGGCTCAACTGACTCATGATGGAAAAAAATACTGTCATAATTTTACACATCCTTTGGGGGTATAAAGAGAGAAGTCTTTTTGGAGAAGAATTGGGCTGGGAAGAGGGAGTCAAAACGAGTTCGGTAAAGATGAAGTCTGGAACCCAAATTTCCCCCAGAGTTTATATTCATATATTCCAAGGTACATCACATCTAGTGTTACAGAAAATCAAGCATCATCGTGGACACTAGCATAGAAACGGCTGCCTTCCGACCTCCCCTAACTTTCAGTCATGTCCCCATTACTCCCTTTCCTGACTTCCACTTGGATTTGGACTTCTGAGCCCCACCCCCCCAGGTCCTGGCTGAATCCCAGGGGGCCCCATCCCTGGGTCATATTAACCTTCTCTTGTCCTGAGATCTCTAATGCCAGGGCACTCCGGGCACAGAGAGGGCACAGCAGATGTCTAACATTTTGCTTGGGATTGAGACACATGGTGCTTTTTCCTACCTGCTTCCTGCCCAGTATGATTTCTCTTAATATCCTTGTGATTTTTTTTCCCCCTTATTCCATTGCAATCCTTACAGGTTTTCTCTTTCCCTTTATCATTCTTGACCTCCAAAGTAGCCTTGCTATTTATAGCCACCGAGCTCCCTCTTCTTCTTTCCTTAAAGAATTTCTGCAGACCTCTGAAAAGCTCTTCCCTAAATACGAAATGGCGGATAAAAGACCCAAAGGAGCATGCATGAAGGAGTCGCGCTCTCCTTCCTGGTGGCCAGTCAGAACACTCAGGAGAAATGACAATGCTCTTCTAATTTACAGGCAGAATTTGCTCACGCTGGGCCCGGGTGAAGGCGGGGTGCTCCTTATGCCAGCCCTCTCTCCACTGGGTGGCTCTGGCTGCAGCACTTTTCAAATAGGTTCCCTTGGGACCTGGACTCCCTGGGCTCTCTGGTCCCCAGGCCAAGGAGGACAGGTCAGAACAGGCAGGACAGGGTCAACCCTTCCATTTATGCCTCACACGCACGAACTACCTTTTCATCTGCCTTACAAATTACGCTTCTCTAAAAGATTCCAATAGGAAATAAAAATGTTTTCACTGCTAAAATATTTTGCAAGTCAATGGAAGAATAGGAAAAATAGAGTCAGTGAGACCAGTTGAATGGTGGCAAACTTTTTCCTGTAAGAGTTGATGGGATTTGCATATTTGAGACAGCCAAAAGCCACTTGGAGCCAAGCCTAGTAAAAAGATATGTGAACACGGGACGAACAATACCATGGGGAAGCAGAGAGACGGCAGCAGCAGGAGGATGAAAAGCAGACCATGGCTACACGGATACCGTACGCGTGAACGTGTGTGTGTGTGTGTGTGTGTGTATAGGCATGTGTGTGTGTTGCATCAAGCATTCCTAGAAGCTGTCCCCCTAACCAAGCATTAGTGACATTGTTGACACAAGTTATAAACTGATTGTAGAAGGTAATGATACTGAGTCTGAAATTCATTCATACGCATAAATTCTCCTGTGCATTAGGAGGACTGAGTGTGTGTGTGTGTGTGTGTGTGTGTGTGTGTGCATGTGCATGTGTATGTTTCACTGGTTTAAAATCAAAGTCTAGAGCTTTTCACGCAAGCCTCTGGGGATAAAATGCCACACAGTATTGACTCCAATACTGCCTATCTAACCATTTCACCTCTCTATACTCAGTACTGTCACCTGTAAAATGGAAATAGTAACAACATGACTTAAGTATAGTAAAGCAAATCCACCCTGCAGTACAGGGCCTGGCATAGAACTAGCTCTTAATCTTGGTCATTCTTAATATTATTATAATTATTATGGTCACTGAGCCCCTGAGCACAGTACCCTGTAGCGTATCAAGCGAACAACGAATCATGAGAAATCTGGGATTAGAACATGAAGTGGTGGCAGTTTGGGCAATTTGGCATAAGGATGATCAGAGTGCTACCTTCCTGTGTGGCTGGGGACACTGAAGACAAAAGAAGAGAGAGGGCAGAAAGGAAGATCCAGGAACTAGAGAGGCATCGCATACATCACATGCACAGAACGCTGCAGCAAGCTCTACGGGAAGGCTTGTTCCGTCCTCGTGCAGTTAGACCCAGAGACCTGCTGTTATTTCTCTTCAGTGGCCCAGCTGCTTGGTAGATAGATGTGCAGGGTTTAAACTTCTGTGTCCTGATTAAGGGGACACTGACTTCTCCCTGACACCCGCGCGGGCTCTGTCTGACAGAAAGGTCTGTGAGGGTCGAGCCAGGTGGCTGGACGG
Organism: Petromus typicus; assembly: GCA_004026965.1. Taxonomy (NCBI): domain Eukaryota; kingdom Metazoa; phylum Chordata; class Mammalia; order Rodentia; family Petromuridae; genus Petromus; species Petromus typicus. The sequence continues at coordinate 25,738 of PVIR01004289.1, read as the reverse complement.
TCTTCGCCCACCGCTGGGAGGAGGCTGTGATTGTTGTGTGCAGCCTCAAAGCATAGCCTGCAGTAGTTCGCCTGTCTCACCTTCTACTAAAAATGTTCACTCTGAAACATGTAACGGCGCTGACCTCTGACAGACAGCGTGTCCCAGCTGTTTGCATTGTTCAGCTTACAACAGAAGCTGCCCTCTAGACCCTTGTAGCCAGGCACAGGGAGGAGGTGAGGCTGTCGGGGCCAGGCCTGGAGGAGAACAAAGAGAAAAGTCACCTTGGCGCTGAGGGTCTGGGAACCGCTGGCAGCTCGACTGGGCCTCCAGCAATCACTAGCTCTGCAGCCCCGGGCTGGAGACCAAGCTGCTGCCTCAGGCCTGGCCAATTAGGCCCTTCCACGGGGCTGCAGTGCCTTGTGCGAAAGCCCTGTTAGCAATTAGCCTGTAGAGGAGGATAACTTGATACAGGGAATTTTATATTGGGCTTATTTTTAGCACATTGTCACCCCTGTGGCACGGGCCAGACCTTTTGTACCCGATGCACACCTGACTTGCAGGACACTATGTTTCAAGGCCCTTTTAATTGACTTAATTAGTCATTGTGCTGCTCCAAGAGTCCTGCTGGGCAGGTGCCAGGTGAGGACGGCTCACTTGGAGAAGGCTTTTGGTCCAACTAGGACGGTGGATGCTCAGCACACACTGGCTCCTGGAGTCCAGGAACAAGAGCATGGAATCATTTGATCAAGCCCCAGTCCTCTGAGGTGTTGGGGTTACTTGACATTCTCCCAGCTTCTAGGAAGGAAGGTGTGATAGGAAGTATGGATTCTGGATCTGGACCCAAACCCCAAGGTGTTCTCTCCACCAGCAGCCCTTGATAGAGCCCAGGGATCTGTCTGTCCACTGGGAAAAGTCCTGTTTGTGCCGCCTCTCCCCTCTGAGAGGTGTGCAGAGTCCCTGTGGTCACATTCTGGAGTGAGAATGAAAGTCACTCTAGCTTTGAACATCCAGAAGAACCAAAATATGCAGTAACTCCATCCTGGGACTCCCTCCTGCTAAAGAACTCGTTCATTCCACATGCCAAGCACCACCTTGGCACCAAGCCCTGAGTACTGGGTGATATAGATAGAGAGCCCCCAAACTAGCCCCCTGGAGCCCACAAGGGGTAGCAGAAGTGTGGGACTTAAATGTCAGCCATAGGCTGCCAGCCTGCACCCTGAGCTGGAAGCAAGAGGCATGTTGTCCTGAAGGAGGGCCTGCAGCTGTGAACTACTAGCCTAAGTCAGGGAGGTAAGTGGCCGTCACATGCACCGGAAAGAGGATGGGAAAGGTTGGCAGGTCTGGGCCAGTGTGTGGAGAATGGCCTAGCTGGGTCCAGAGAGCCAGTGTGGGCTGGAAAGGGGAGAGCCCAGGGTGGGAGCAGGGCGAGGCCACAGACAGCCAAGCACGTAGCATCCCCAAGCACGTAGCATGCACAGAGCATTCACTCTGAGGGGAAAGGATGGAGGTGGGAGAACTGGGTGTCCCCAATGAGAGAAGTACCAAGAGGCTCCTATGGCCCTGTCTGGCAGAGCAGAAAGAGGAAGAGGCCCTGTAGGGTCCAAGGAAGCCAAAGCATGGAGAACAGGCAGAGATCAGTGGTGTGGGAGGAGCAGCCAGGGTCTGAACAGCCACTGTTAGCACAGACAGTGAGGTCTGCAGCGCCTCTAACAGCGGCTGGGAGGAGGAAATGGGCACAGTCAGCCCTGGAGTCTGCCCCAGCAAGCGGTCCTGCCACGTCTCCTCCCAGGCTCGCCAGTCCCCGAACTATCAGGACATCTGCCTGGATTTGTCAAGCAAGGAGTGGGCTCTTACAGACCTGGAAGAAGTCTGTTTCCGGTGTCAAATTAAAAAAGAGTAAGATAAAGGTGACCCCAGAACTCATGACAAAGGGCAATGAATGGACAGGTAGAGTCCAGTCAGCATACGTTTGCCTTGAGCGTGGGATCCAGGACACCTTCCGTGAAACCCTCTCTCCCTTTGGGCCAGGCTCGATTTGGGCGCTCGCCTTTTTCATCTGGGGTGTGAGGTTAAGAATCCATATGCTAGGGGCCGGGGAGTTAGCTCAGTGGTTCCGGCGCCTGTCTTGCAAGCGCAAGGGCCCGGGTTCGATTCCCCGGTAACCGCATACCATACTGGGCGTGGAGACTCAAGCCCAGCAGCAACCAGTACCACATACCACAGTGCCGGGCGTGGTGGCTCACGCCTGTAATCCCAGCACTCGGGAGGCAGCAGCAGGAGGATTGCTGTGACGTGAGTTGGAGGGTGAGCTCAGGGCCAGCCTGAACCACAAAGCGAAACCCTGTCTCAAAAAAAAAAAAAAAAAAAGAGAATCCATATGCTAGATGATGGAGGAGGAAGAAGAGGGAAAGGGAGAGAATAACTGATTCAGTTCCAGGGTGATCACAGAAAACCTGGCGTCCGTAACAGTTTCTCATTGTTAAATGTGGGACACACAGTCCCTCTGTTCATAGCCACTGCACTTACATAGACAGGGAAACATACACACATGTACTCACACACAAGTTTCACTTTAAGTTCTGCAGTCTATGAGCTTTCCCAGGCCTTGTCCCCAGGTTATGAGGCCCTCAACACAGATCTCTTCTCCTCACCCAGCAGCCCAGGCAGGGCTGAGAGAACAGAGCAGCTAGGGCGATACAGGCAACTGTTTCCTCCTTAAAGTACTTTAGCTAGCTCACAGCCCACCCTGATGGCATTTCACTAAGGCGGCACATGGCATGGCCAAGTGGGAGCTCAGGGATGGCAGGAGGGGCCTGAGAACCCAAAACGCAGCAAACAGCATTGCAGGACACTAGCTCTCAACCCTTGGGGTGCTCATCCAGCAATTCTGAAACTTTTTCCATAAGAGTCTCTTCCTTTCTCATTCCAAGTAAAACAGGAGCTAAGTACACGGTTGGTCCTCAAAGATAAAGGACCACTTCCTATGGTGCAGCAGGTGTGGACTGTAAGAGTCTTGATCCTTTCTGACCCTTGGTGTCCCTGTTGTAAAGCAGTCAAGTTAGATGAATCTGAAATGACTCCAGGTAAATACAGGGCAGGGCACTGCATCTTGGAGGTGGACCCTCATGCTGAGTAAGCTCATTATGGAGTTGTTCTCAAAATCAGTTTGGAAGCAATGACAACAAAAATCCAACCAACCACGCCCATGCAACGACAAAAACCAAAACTATGGAATCACCTGTGATAAAAATCACAAAGTTATTGTCCCAAGATCACAAGGCACATGCTGGGAAATAATGAACACAGAAGTTATATATATGTAATTTGAGGTACAGCAACATGGTTCTACAAAATTAGACAGGCAAGAACCTTCAGAAAAACAGTAAATTTCAACTGCCAGGCATTGTCTATTAATAATGGAATATTAAAAACAAATTTCACACATCCATTTAACATATTTTCCTATAAAAAGGATTTACTACTTACTGTTCACCATTTTAACAACTTAAAACTATACAATTCAGTAGTTTGTAGCATGTTCACAATTTTGTATGACCATCAAGACTAATTCCAGAATATAACTCAGTCCAAAATAAATGCCAGAGCTGTTGGCAGATAATCCCACTTTCCCTCTCCTTCCATCTATCCCCTGGCAAGCATTAATATATTTTCTGTCTCTTTCAGATACTTCATACAAATGCAACCACATAACATGTGCCATTTCATGTCTAGCATCTTTATATTAGCATGTATTAAAGGATCGAACCTGTATCAGAGCATGGATAAGTATTCAATTCCTTTTCATAACCAACTAATATTCCATCCATCAACTGTCACTTATCCATTCTTCAGCTAATAGATATTTGTTTCTATTTTTTGGTCAGTATGCCATGAATATTAATATACTGTTTAAGTTTTATTGTGAACATATGTCTTTAATTCTGTTGGATGTTTACTTATAAGGGAAATTGCTGGGTCAAGGCATAGTTCAATGTTTAACTTTTTGATGTACAGGATTGGCAAATTGTTTTCTACACAAGCAAAATTATAATTCATTCGCCCAGCAACATCTGAGAGTTTCAATTGCTATATATGCTCTGAAATTGTTACTTTCATCATCACTATTGTTAATATTGCGAAAATTTGAGTGTGAAGCACTATCTCTCTACAGTTTTGATTTGTATTTCTCTAATCAAAAATGATAGGGCATTTTCATGTTTTCCATCATGAACCTCTTTTCACAGAGGCACTCTGCATATCTTATTTGGAGAAATGTTTATTATATCTTATTTTATTCAATTATTTTTGTTGAATTGTAATAATTTTTGAATGTTGTAGATGCCAGTCCCTCAGGAGATACAAGATTTTTAATATTCCATTCTATTCTATGAATTGCTTCTTACTCTCTTGATGTGTCCTTTGTCCCACACAAAAAATTTTAATTTTGATGAAATCTAATTCAATTGTTTTCTTGTAACTGATCTAAAGTCATAAAGGTTTACATGTATGTTTCTTGCTAAGAGTTTTGTAGTTTTAGCTTTTACATTTAACTTTTCCATCCACTTCTGAGTTAACTGTATGTGGTGTCAGGTAGGGGTCCTACTTTGTATATGATTATCCGTATGTCCCTGTATTGCCTACTATCTCTTCATAATAAATTTTAAAGTCAAGATGTGTGAGTCTATCAACATTACTTTTTTTTTTTTTTTTTTTCAGGTTTTTTGAGACAGGGTCTCGCTTTGTGGTTCAGGCTGGCCCTGAGCTCAGCCTCAAACTCACATCACAATCCTCCTGCCTCTGCCTCCCGAGTGCTGGGATTACAGGCGTGAGCCATCACGCCCGGCACTGTGGTATGTGGTACTGGTTGCTGCTGGGTGTGGGTCTCCACACCCAGTATTGTTATGTGGTTACCGGAGAATCGAACCTGGGCCCTTGCGCTTGCAAGACAGGCGCCGGAACCACTGAGCTAACTCCCCGGCCCTATCAACATTACTTTTACTTTAAAAATATATTGACTATTTAGTGTCTCTTTGTTTCCATACGAATGTTAGGATCCACTTTCCCATTTATGCAAATAGCAGGTGAGACTTAACAGGGATTGTATTAAACCTGCACAGTACCTCTATTTGGACAGTACTGCTATTATAACAATAGTAAGTATTTCAACCTATTAACACATAATTTTTTAAGAACACTTGTAGTTTTAATGCATTCAATTTTCACTTCAGTGATTAAATCATTACTACTTTATTATTCTTGTACTATTATATATTTTGACTGTTCATTAAAGTATATAGAAACTAACTTATACCTGGATATTTACCTTATATGTGGCAACTTTGTTGAGTTCAATAATTAAATGTAGCTGTGTGTGTGTGTGTGTGTGTGTGTGTGTGTGTGTGTGTGTGTGTGTATCTTTCAGGTTTTGCAAAAGTTACATCATCAGTTAAAAGAGATAGTTTTAATTTCTGTCTTTTTTTAAATGTTTTTTGAGACACGGTCTCGCTTTGTAGTTCAGGCTGGCCCTGAGCTCAGCTCCAATTCACATCACAGCAATCCTCCTGCCTCTGCCTCCCAAGTGCTAGGATTATAGGCGTGAGGCACCATGCCTGGCACTGTGGTATGTGTTACTCATTGCTGCTGAGTGTGAGTCTCCACACCCAGTATTGCTATATGTGGTTATGGAGGATCAAACCCAGGTCCTTGTGCTTGCAAAACAGGTGCCAGAACCACTGAGCTAAATCCCTGGCCCTTAATGTCTTTCTTCCAATTGGATTCATATTCATTCTCATTTCTCTCTCTTCCTGTCTTTTGTACCTAATTATCATGGCTAAAATTTCCAGTACAGTGTTAAAAAGCAGTGGTGAGATCAGACATTTACAACTTGATTTTAAGATAACAGGAAAGCTTTTAGTCCTTGAGAATTATGAGACTAGCTCTGGAGTTTTTTTTTTTTTTTTTTTTAAACATATCATTTATAAGGTTACAGAAGTAAGTATTTCCAGGTTACTGGATTTTTTTTTTTATCATAGAAAGATATGGAATTTGGTCAAATGCTTTTTTTTTTTACCTACTGAAATAATCATGTAGTTTTCTCTTTTATTTTATCAATATACTTAATTACATTAAGCTGATTTTCGTATGCTAACCCAACGTTGTATTACTGAGATAAATTCTGTTTAGCTATTGTGTCCATCCCTTTACTATGTGAATGCACTGTTTGTCTGCATTTTCTTGAGGATTTTTGCTCTTATATTCAAAAGACATATTGGCCTGTAGCTCTTTCTTGGTGTGATAGTCTTGTTTGGCTTAGGTATCATGACAATGCCGACTGTATACAATAAACTAAAATGTGTTCCTCTTTACATTTTTTTGGAAAGACCAGTACTAATTTTTTCTTAAATATCTTGTAGATTTCACTGGTAAAGTTCTATCATCCTCAATTTCTTTGTTGAAACTTCGTTAATTTCTAAATCAATGTATTTATTTGTTATCGGTCTATGAACAGAATTCCATTTCTTCTTGAGTTAGTTTTGATAGCTGGAATGTTTCTAAAAATTTCTTCATTGTACATCAGTTATCCAGTTTGTTGAAACTATCAGTCATTATATCTTCTTACGATCCTTCAATGTTTTAAAATGTAGGTTATGTCTCCTAGTGAAGAATTATCTTATTTTCTCCTAGAATTCCTTAATTTCTCCTTCATTTTTGAAGGATAGTTTGGCCAAGTATAAAAATCCAGGTTGACAGTATTTTTATTTTAGCACTTTGGATAGCATCCCATTACTTTTGCTCTCCACAGATGTCATGAAAAGTCAAATGTTAACTGTATTGAGGTCCTCTTTGGGCATTCCTTGAGTATGTACACAACCTTACTCATATGAATATTCTTTTTTTTTTTTTTTTTGAGACAGGGTCTCGCTTTGTAGTTCAAGCTGGCCCTCAGCTCAGCCTCAAACTCACATCATAGCAATCCTTCTACCTCTGCCTCCCGAGTGCTGGGATTACAGGCGTGAGCCACCACGCTCGGCACTGTGGTATGTGGTACTGATTGCTGCTGGGCGTGAGTCTCCATGCCCAGTATAGGTATGTGGTTACCGGAGAACTGAACCCAGGTCCTTGTGCTTGCAAGACAGGTGCCGTAACCACTGAGCTAAATCCCCGGCCCCTCATATGAATATTCTTATAGGTTTCCAAAAGCATGTACAAGATTCTCAAGACACCTATTTCTCACAGTATATCATTCCCAGCCTTTTCTCCTAAACTTTTAAAATTAGTCTGTGCTTTGGTCCAACTACTTTCCATCACTTCAGGAAGGAGAGATGACAACATTTCTCTCTATATATTATAGATGATGCTTCCTGGGAAACCCCTTAGCTCTAGGCAAGTTTTTTAGTCAGGAGACATAAAGCATGCTTTTTGAAGGAAATCTTCAAGACAGGCATCAGACAGATCAAACAACAGTTGCTTATGAATAAGGTCCAGGTTGCTCCCTCAGATACCTGAACTGGGAAGGAATTTTACCTGTTAATTTCAAGGGCAGTGCTGAACTGGAGGGTGAGGGATAGGATCTGAGTAAGATCCGTAAGACACCATAGAGTTTATATTATGAATTGGTTATTTAAAAAAAAAAAAAAAAGCAAACAAATGCTCCCAGAATACTTTAAGCCTTTGCTTAGATTCCAGAGTTTCAAAACTTCTTTCTGATACTTACTATTGGAATTTTTCTTTTGTGGAAGAGTAGATTTTAGACTTCCTACTCCATCATTTTCTGGCATCATCTGTTATTTTATTTCTCCCTTATCAATAAGGTGAAAGGTCTCCTACTTTTTCCAGGGCCCATGTGAAACCTGCTACTTTTGTGGTCTTTTAAGAAGTCTAGACTGCAGGCAATAAGGGATTAGAACTTCTGGGAAAAAAGCAAAATGTATACTTTCCTCTTTGAATGTTATGCAGAAAAACTCTAAATCTGCTATATTTTTTTTCATTAAGCACTCCTGGAACTAACTGGGGATAATAATAGAGCTATAACTGGATATATGATAGAAGGTAAAGAATTAAAATGTGCAGAACATGCTCAAGTATGAAGTTACTCATACACTATTCTTCGGATTTTCTTTATAATGTGCTGTCTCAACTGAACATGATGATCACAAAGATGCTTATTTTTCTTTAGATTTAAAAAATAATAGCCTTCCCCAAAATAGATTTAAATAACTGAGTACTGAGTATAATGATAAAAGTTGAAGAAAGATGAGCTTAAGATATATTTCTGTCATTTAAAAAAATAACAGGAATAATTAGCTGTTATCAATAATTATTTTCGCCATTTAAAATAACAATTGGTGTTGTCACCATTATCATCCTTATAACTGTAATTACCACTGACAGTTACTTACCTTGGAATCTCACTGCAGGAAGTGAGAGAAAGTGGACACAAAAGTGTATACGACCATTTATCCCCAAGCAATTTATACAGTGGAGAAGATAATGCATGCAAAGATAATGAAGCACAGCACATAACAACAGTGCTACCTGAAGCACAGTCTGCAGACCAGAGCTACTTTGCAAGTTTGCATCACTGGTTGGAGAGAAAGTAAGTAAAAACTTGAGAGCAATATTTAGAAACTTACAACACTTGACAACAAGCACACCCCTTTCAAAATCAGCATGTTGGCCAACTGAGCTTAGTAATAATTGGAATAAATTTGTATTTGCAATGTACACACTTATTTCATGTTTCTGATAATTCATTTTGACTATATTTTTTAAAATTAAAAAAATGCAATAAACGATGTGAGGTAGGGGAAAGAACTAGACCTGCCATGATAGACTGAGAAGTGCTGGTTTACATGACCTGTGAGATGGTTCAACCAATTGTCTGGGGTAGACTCACAGTTAGGGCTGTGAAATGAAAGATTTGGGCAACATCTGGGGCTGGGATTTGCGGGGGGCACAAAGATCACTTGGGAGTACAGTGGCTGGGCACAACTTAGGAAATAAGTGGAGGCTCTTCATGGCTACAAATCATAGGTGAAGAAGGGAAGAGAATCCCAGGGCCAATTTCCTGAAGTTTGGAAATTAAATGTGTATAAATTAGTCTAAGGCTTGCATTTGTCTGGTTTAAATGCAGGAATCTCTTTAAATAATGATGAATGAACTTAGGAAATAGATTAAAACTTTTAATTTCTTCTTATACTTTTGAAGGTTTGTTTGTTTTTTTGAGACATGGTCTTGCTTTGTAGTTCAGGCTAGCTCTGAGCTCACTAGTTAGTCCAGGCAAGCCTCGAACTCAGAGCAATCCTCCTGTCTCTGCCTCCCGAGTGCTGGGATTACAGGTGTGAGTTACCATGCCCTGCATTGTGGGGCATGGTTACTGGGGATCAAACTCAAAACCTTGCACTTCAAGGCAGATGCCAGAATCGCTGAGCTAAATCCCCAGCCCACTTTTGAGTTTTCTAAGAGAGACAGAATTTAAATAGCATGATCAACAGTATCTTTGAGCAAAGAAGAAAATATACATTGTCTTTTCATTTTTAAAATTAGATAAAAAGACTTTTTCCTGTTAAAGAGAGAGAAGAGGTAAATTAGAATGTTTTGCATGAGGAAAAATCATAATATCTGATTCAAATGGAGAAATATGAACTCTTTCTTAAGCACCAGCACCTGTATTTTCAAAAGTCACAATTCTGTTTGGCAATGAGGGAAGGTCTGTTTTGATTCTATATGAAAAATTAGTATGTGATAAAGCTAGGCAAACAGCTCAGCATGAAATGCTTTCTTTAAAGCAAATAGTTCTCCAAAATCAAGCATTTAAGTAAAGCTTTAAATTATAACCTCTTCAGTATTAAAACTGTGGGAAATGGAAAGCACCATGACCAATCCAAGTCAAACTGCTCAAATGTGGAGAAGTAGAGGCCCATGAGCTTGGAAGCCAAGATTTTCTGGAGGTCCCAGCGCAAGACAACATACACGGGACTGGAACATAGGACCCTGGACTGGTAGAAAAGGTGATGGGGCCATCTGATTTCTAATCCACTGAACCTCCCTTTGAAGTTTTATTATTAAAATTTGACAGAGCACACAAATAGTCTCGAGGTCCTTGCCCTTCAGGTTCCTGACCAACCTTTGGCCACCTTTGCATCTCTGGTAAGTCCTGAGGGACATGGCAGGTTGCAGCAGAGAAGGAAGCTGACTGCTCAGGGACTGGTGACTGTCCCTGGATGCTGATACGTCAGACAAGAGCTTCTTGTTGACAGAAGGCTGCTAGGGGCAGGATGAAGGCTTCCATTCAGGTACTCACCGCCCAGACATGCAAACCCCATGGCTTTGAAGGACTTGGATCATAAAGGATGTCACCTGCTGTGCCTGCTGTTATTGAGCCGTGTCTGTCTCTAACTGCAGCACAACTGTCTCAAAGCCAGCTGTGTGGAGGTCTGCTTAAGCAAACAGGATTGCATAAGCACTGACCAATTTCCAGTTTCCCCTGAAATATCTGTTCTGTCTCAGTTTAAGGGGACATGAAACAGCTTAAAATTACCAAGACTTTCAGTTAGCACAATCCTCAGACCAGCGATTAAAGCACTTTGGATTCAGCCAGTTCTGATGTTCACAAAAGCCAAATGTTTTTTTTTTAGTGAAGGCTAGACCAGCCTCTCCACAGAGACCTGTAATCACATAAAAAGGGACACTATGATCCTGGCAGCATGCTGTGGTCAGCTGGGGAAATGGCTTGCTCAGAGCAGATTTTAAGACTAAAGATGTGGAGCGATGATGCCCCATTATTTCCTCCCACGGTGTGTGGACAGTGGCTCCTGACTGTTGGGAAATGTCATTCTCACCTCCATGCCTCTGTTCCTTCTGCACCTATGCCTGGGAGATGGTTCACCCATTTGTTCAAGGTAAACTCACAGTCTATCCATATCAGCTCATCCTTCAAAGCCAGTTCAAACCCAACCACCAAAAACCCCAAAAAGAGTCATGGGTGGTGAGAAAAATGGAGACCTCAAGGTTCCAGAGGTGGGCGAATGACTTACACCCTCTGAGTCACAGACTATTCACTGTAAAATGTTGGGTCACTGTGAGAATAAGAGGTACTTGGACATGGTAGGTGTCATAATTTTTATTATTGCTGCCAACTAGTGATCCCTTTTCCCCATGAACACCAAAGGCACAAGACTCAAATTCATAAACTTTAGGATCTGTATGGTCATCACAATGGTTTTGGCGTTGGACACTTATCTCCCCCAGAATCTCTGAGGGCAGTGAAGTCACTGTGCATCTTCCAAGCAGTGCTCACTTAAACCGAGTGTCCACACACAGATACTTATGACAGAGATTTGACTGCACCCCCTCCATTTCCAACAGGCCTGAGAAGACTGCGACGTCATAGGCCCCAAGCCCAGAACGATGGGCTACTTGTGGCAGCCCACACATCAACTATCTCGAGCTCTGCAGGTCCTCTCTACATGCAGGTCCTCAAATGCAATCACTGGCCAGAAAACTAGCTGGGTTCTGCACAGAGCCCTAATTGAACAGCCTGTTTCTTTTCAAGGCATCTTCGCCTGCTTTTCTCTAACTCTGAAGGCAGGTAACAATTCTAAGAACCTAGGCAGTGGGCTGACCGGATTTCACAGGGCAACTAAGTAGGAAGTGTGGGAACAAGAAGACAGCAAGCAGAACTTCCAAGAGGTCAAGTGAGGTTGGAAGGAGGACTGGGATACATAAGAGGAACGACATATCAGGTAAGTGACAGATGACTTCTTCCTAGAAACTGGGTGACACATTCATTCCTTTCAGGGTAGCAAATCAGAAGCACATACAGCTTCCATCTGTCATAGCATGCAAATAGCAAGGGAGTCTCAGCGGATGCTTCTGAAATGAACAGATCACCTCATAGGTTAGAAGGCAATTACCGTTATTCGGCCCAGGAAATGGCTATTTTTCAACCTGTGAGTGTACTCTTTGGGGACTTCTGTGGTTCTGTTGTTCTGCTTCCATTGGAAAGAATACATAAAGTCATAGCCAAAGGCAGAAAATTTGCCTCGCTGACAAACAGCCCATCGACCATGGCAAATCCTCTGTTGTTAAACTATTAACATTATGACTTGCTGCTTCCTGGCCTTGAATGGATGAAGTACTGCAGACCGCAGAACTGTCTCTACCTATTCCTGCCCCTCTGAAACCCCTCTAGGTTTGAAGGCTACTTGGAATACTGCTCAACAAGGTATGCAACATGGCTTCATACACCCTGGCCTCGTAAAGGCTGCCAGAGACTTACTGACCGCAGGAGCACAGAAACTGTTCCCTGTACCCCTCTCTGGCCACTGCCTCTCACTTTTCAGTTGGAAACAATATGCTTCCACTCGTCTTTCTCTTCTAACCATGGAAAGAAGAGATCATCCAAAAAGGGAAAGGACAATGATGAATAAATGTAGAATAAAGAAAGGAGAGAGTATTTTTGGAGCCTCCAGAGTGTATGTATCTTTTTGATTTAATCCTAATAACCTTCGGGGAAAGGTATTCTGATTTCATGTCACTTCTATTGAGGGGAAATTCACTGAGCACACAATTAGCCCCTTTAAAGTGCCCAGTTAAGTGGCATGGAGGACATTCATGTGATTAGGCAACTGGCACTTTTTGCTAGCTCCACAATATTTTTGACACCCCAGGAAAGCAGCCCACTCCTCATTCCCTTCTCTCCTGGAAACCATTAATCTGCTTTCTATCTGTAGGAATTTGCTGTATTCCGGACATATCACATAAAAGAAATCACACTGAGTTAACTTCTGTGTATGGCTTCCTTTTTCACTTAACACGATATTTTGAAGTTCATTCAAGCTGTAACATGTCAGTACTTTACTGCTTTTTATGGAAGAAAAATACCTTATTGTACATATAAATCACTGACAATAATGATTCCATTGACTAGATAATGGACATTTGGTCATTTCTATTTTGGGGCTACTTTAAATAAACAGGTTTCTGGGTGAAATTACCTTTCAGTTTTTCTTGGTTTCCTACCCAGGAATGTAATTTCTGCTTTAATCTGTGGAAACAGAGGCTGAGAGAGGGTATGGACCTGCCCAGGGTCACTGAACTACAATTTGAACCCAGGTTTGCAGGACTACAATTGTACAATCCTTTCACAGCACCTCGAGTTTTCTTTGGCTAAAAATTCACTGAATAATTATTGTTGTAAAAAGATCGCTAACTCCTAACCTCAACTCAAACACCCGGAGGTCATATGATTAATGGAACTAATTTGAACTCATGGATCTGGTAGTTTCATTTGGTTCACGCTGAGTTCTGAGCTTTTTGTTTCCCAGGCAAATCAATACCAACAGACTTTATCTTGTTAGATCAAATATAACTTTTCTTTTAAAAAGCTCCAATTATGCCTTAATGCAGAGTTTATGCACTCAGAAGGCTTAATGAGATAATAAATGAAATTTTAATTTGACAATTAATACTATAAAAGGGTTAGGATACTTTGGAATTTGGAAGGCATCTGTGTGATTTTCCTTTTTTTATTAGCCATTGTTTTAAGATACAATTATACTTGTCTCACATTATCACTGGGTAGTAACTCAATCACTAAGAAATTGAAATTGGATAAATTTCGATTCCTGTGTTCTTTGTGCAAATTGTAGGGGTAAAAACAAAAGAGGATATAGAGTTAGGAGTCCAACACACTATTTAGACATGGTGTAACTTCTTCATTTCAATTAGTCCTGGATAAGAAATAACTGATGAAACAGCCAATGCCTTCATGGAGAATATGTGCTGAGAAAGAAAACAAGCAAGACAGGGAATTCTAGAACTAGGGCAGTTTTGGATCAGGCAGCAGACATGCAGAGAATGTGCAACACACATGTACCCAAATATGAAGTTGCTTCTTCACACATCCAACTTCCTGGGCCCAACACCCATACCTGCAGCAGGAGGAAGTTTTCCAAGCTCACAAAAAGCTAAGTGACTTTTCTCACTTTAATATGCACTTGCTACTTCAGGATGCTGAGCACTAGACCTTAGGAATTAAACAGACTCTCAAGACGTGATGCAGGCTGACTCAAACTGTAACCTTTACACCTACTTGGCTAAGTACGTAACCAATACGAGGTGAAGTTGTTTGCTGTGTCACCAGATCCCAAGAGCTCTTCATTGTGATATTTATGACGACATAAAATGACTCTTTTCCAGATTAGCAAGAGCCCAAGCTGACTCATTTGCATTTGCTAATAATTTTAATTTCCATTTTCCTTTTAGTGGTTTCTGTATTTTCTTCCATAGAAAGAGAAGACCACAAAGACTGTAGTATCTTTTTCCCTTAGAAGTTAAGGGTTTCAGTGTCTGGCCACAACAAAAGACTAAGGATCAGATTTAGGATCTTCATGGTGCTCAATTTAAATGGAAATGAATCAGTTCAAAACAGAAATGAGCATGCAGCTCACTGTAAAGGAAATCGGGTGCTTCTTATACAAGTAAATTTTTTTATAGAATCAATGGAAAACCCCTACCCTTGTAAAAATAAGGATTACCCACCTGCGGGATGTAAAACTACCTGAGCCTTCTTCTCAGAGTAACTGAGATGAGGGTAGAACCATATAGAACAAGCAGAGTTCAAGTCAGGCATGGCGGAAAACAGCAATAATGTACAGACTGTTAAATGAATGATACATACGAAGAAGGGAGACAGAATAAATAAAGTGGGACCTACTTGAAAGCCACAGGCTGGGTGGTGGGAATCTCAAGATGGGTTTTCAAAAAGGTAACAGGCATGAGACTCCAGAAGACAAGAGAAGATATTCTGGGCCATTTCAGACATACAAACCTTAAATTTAATAATACACATCACCAAGTCCAGCAGGTTCCAAAAGCTTTAAGAGTCTCTGTGACCCAAAAATGCTACACTTAAGAGTTTTTCTTAAAAAATTGGCTCAATGGGGATTTAGGTCAGTGGTTCTGGCACCCGTCTTACAAGCGCAAAGACCCGGGTTTGATCCCCCCAGTAACTACATACAACAATGCCAGGCATGGAGACTCAGCCCAGCAGCAACCAGTACCACATACCACAGTGCCAGGTGTGGTGGCTCACGCCTGTAATCCCAGCACTCGGGAGGCAGAGGCAGGAGGATTGCTGTGATGTGAGTTTGAGGCTGAGCTCAGGGCCAGCCTGAACTACAGAGAGACCCTGTCTCAAAAAAAAAAAAAAAGAAAGAAAGAAAGAAAAATGGCTCAAAAGATGAAACATAGTGAAGAGTAGTAAAGTTTTTGAAACAAGTGTTATTTAAAATGGCAAAAAACACCCTCAATACCTCACAATAAGATATAAATTATGGTGAATAAATAAATCAACTTTGGATGTAAAGAGCAACAGATGGGAAACGATGTCAAGTGATGAAAATGCCCCAAGTATTATAAATGCTTTTAAACACAATCCGATCAATAAAGACTAAAGTTTCAAACAAAGGAGACAATGGCTTCCTTCTGTGGCAGACAGGACAGAGATGATCTGCAGGTTCAGGACCAAGAGAAGAGGAGGAAAGATTGAGGATGTGATGGAAACAGACTCTGAAGAGCTGCATATTCATTTCTGATTAAAAACTGAGTGACGATCAAGTCGGTCTGAGTAGCAGACGGGTGCGAACTGTGATCCTCAGGTCTTTGTTGTAGCCAGGGCCTCTGAGCATGCTGGCTTCTAAGAAAAAGTTACCACACAGTCCTTTCAGTTTGAGGATGTCTAATTTAATATAATACATGTTCCTGTGCAAGAAAATACAGAGGCCACTGCACTGAGGGTGGGGAACAACCTAAGCAAACACTGTGACTCTAAAGGCTTGAAGAAAACAGAGGTCCTCCCACGGGTCAGGGTCTGAAACCACCAGCTAGCTCCAGAGCAAGATGGTCAACAACTGGCAAGTATGTGCTGCGGAAAAATCTTTTTAGTTGAAAAGTTCCTGGGGCATCCTCATGCTTGGACTTACACAGCTCTTTCAGTATAATCTTCTTGCTATGAAGATCCCTCCTTCAGGAGTCTGAGCCTATGCTGCTATCCTACCCCAACCTCACTTCCCACACAATAACCTATCTCCACGAGCTCTGGGGCAGTGATGGTGCATCTGTCAGAGACCAAGTGCCAAACTATAGCCCCAAACCCATCTATTTATTACGAAATGCCAATACTGCAAAACACCAAAACACTGAATTTAGAAAATCTACATTAACATCTTTTGTCATAAAAGAAAAACTCAATAACACATGTGCCATAAAACAAAAACACAATAACACACGTGCCATAAGTTCACCATCACTGCTCCAGCATGAAGCACCATGGCCCTCAATATGGATGCCTGTCACTGTCTACATGCATAGAAAAAGATGACACTCATCCATGACAGATTTAAAACCAGTGCAATCCTCTGGTCCCCTGCAGTGCAGCGCAAGACATGTGTCGTGTGTTAGTAATTCATCTAAATGTTCTCAGACAACTTCTCATTTGAATAACATACTTGTTTTTACAGAAGACAAAGGAAGGTGGTACTCATAGAAACGCCACAGCATACCCACCTGTCTTTTAAAAATGCTTTTATTTTGAAATAATGTGTTAAGACAGCACTGAGCTGCCATGTGGCACTCACCTGGGTTGCCCCGGGCTCGCACCACACAGAACCATAGAGCATTTGTTAAAAGAAAAAGGTCAGTGTTAGTACCTAACTAGTAATGTAGACTTTGCTTGCATTTTCATATTCCTTTCCACAAATGCCTTTTTTTGCTTTCAAGGTCCCACCCAGAATCCCACACTGCATTTAACTATTCAAATCTACTTATACTTTTTTGCTAATCAGAGACAGTTTTACATTCTTTGCTTGTATTTTGTAACTCTGACATTTAAAGATTTGTGTCCTGTGTCTTTGATGACTTGAATCAGATTATAGATTTTAAAGAAAAATACCTTTTTAGTAATGTTAATAAATATCTAATATTAACAGGACAATAACATTGATGTGAACTTTGATACTTATGTAAAATGGAATCTGCCAAGTTTTGACTTGATCTAATTTTACTTTCAGATAGTGTTGCCAGATTTAGCAAATAAAAACAAGAGGTATAGCCAAGTAGGGTGGCACATGCCTATAAGTCCAGCTATTCAGGAGGTTGAGGAAGAAGAATAGAAAGCTCAAGGCCAGCTTGCGCAACTTAACATGACACTGTCTCAAAACAATACAAAGAGCTGGGGATAAAACTCAGTAGCAGAGTGCCCTGGGTTCAAATGCCAGTACTACAAAAAATATAAATAAACAAACAAAAAAGGCATGTGTATAAAATGTGGCATGCTTATTCTAAAAGGTTATTTCCACTTCATCTAAAGTTTGAAGTCAACTGGGTCTTGGTTATTTTACCTGGCAATGATGTACTGGGAAGTCAGTTTCTCCTAAAAAACCTTAACTGCTCACTCAGCTGCTCATCTTACCCACAAGATGCTCCTCATCTTACTTCCTGAAGGTACCCTTTACTCGCAAGACTGTCACATACACACACACACACGCACACACACACAAGAATTCCACTCAGTGCTTAAAGCAACACAATAGAACTCTGGCATCAACCAGCTTCCCAGGGAAGGATGGGCTCTATCACAACTTTCTGAATCAGGGGGCTGGGGTTACGTTCTACAATTTCCAATCCTAAAAGTTCCCAGAACACACTGATACCACTGGACTGGGGACCACATTCAGAAGCACTGGAACACATAGAAAGAGAAGGATCTTGTACATGAAAGATCTACCTTACCCACGTATTACAAGTTTGTCTTTACAGCTCGCGTAGGGTCAGACAGACACAATACACATTCAACATAGGGGTGACACATATAAGAATGAGAACAAAGGGAAGTTTAGATCAGAACCTCCTGTTTACTGTGGTTAGGAATCTCTTGCTCCCAGTTAGTTAAGAATGAGACCTAGACTTAGATGGGACCACTCCCTTCTCCTCTCTGTCATCACCATCATTGGGAAGGTCCATGCTTATCTCCAAACACAGCTACCGGTCTACTGTTAATGGTCAAAGGTTCCCACTGTTGGAACAATTGACACCATGGAATTTGTTGAAGACTCTCTCTACAGGCCATGGAGCTGGGGGAGATGGAAATACATCTGAAGTCAGAATGCTGTAGATGCTAAGGAAGTCAAACGTTTGCCTATGCTGAAAAAAAGACTCTAGGTTGGGCTAGTTGAGTACTTACCTCATACTGAAAGTACATGTAGGAAAAGTCTTTTTAGGGTTCAAAAACCAAAACAAAACATGAAGCTTTTCTGGTTTCAACAGAAACAATTGGTCCTTAAGATGGACCTATGCAAGCATTTACACCTCCCTGCAAGGTATGGGACTATTTGGAAGGCAGGAGATTTCGCTCAAACTCCACTTAACACCTTCTTCCTTTTGGCGTGAATTATCTAATAATGTAGGCAGTTGCTGGCTCCCTACCAGTCTTACTGCGTGGAGTGCAGCTCTTTCTTAAAGAGTGGTAACTTTCTGAAGATAAAAAGTGCACTGCAGGTCTTTGAAAAACCTCAGTTTGTGCATTCTTCTATCAAGATCTCTGTCCTAAGGATTCTCTGGTATCTAGCACTTAGGACCTAGAAAGGGCCTCATTAATTTTCACATTATGATGAGAAAATCATTAATGTTCCACTCCAACCGATGGACTAAGTCATTTACAAACCGAAGAACTAGCTTCAGTGCTATAGACTCACTGTTACAATCAACATCCCATGTATTTTTCACATAATTCAGTCTAATCCTTTTTGTTAGGAATCTAATTTCAGTATTTTTCAAAATGTCAGTAAGAACATTTGTTATCCTTAAACAGATACCCATCAATAATTCACTGATAGGTTTGTATAAAGACAACTGGGGGGGGTAAGTCCTTGTACACCAAAATAAAAACTGATAAATATTTCCTTCCTTTAATGTTACCCTAGACATATAATTTTTAAAAAGGGATCAAATATAGTCCATATCTTAAAAAAATTCCTAAAACCCATGAACAGGAAGACAAAGTCTTTGAGTCACTTTCATTTGATATAAGTATACCAGACCTGCCTGATTAACACCTTGAGTAGACCAGAAAATCAGCGAGAGGGCACATAAAAAGTCAGTGTGTCATCCAAGTTTAGACTCAGACAACAAGTTTATTTATAAAATCCTCCTCAGAGGAAGAGGAGTCACTCAACATACTTCTCTAACTTAAGTGGCATTTACAGATCTCAAACAAAGAGAACAGAACTGAAGAACACAACTCATGCCTTCTTTATGTTGTAGAGTCTTCAGGGTGAATAGACACTTGTCGGTTTATACCATGTATCCCCTCTACAGCAGGGCTACAACTAAGATATCCCATGACCAGTTTTCTTTCAAAGGATTGTCCCTTAGTCTGCTTTCCGCAACTGTAACAGCATAACAGAGCCCGAGTAAGTTATAGTTGGGTGACTTATATTTATATCCACGGTTTTGAAGGCTGGGAAGTCCAGGATGGAGGGGTTTTACCCAGCAAGGGCCTCTGTATGGCAAACCACCATGAGGGAAGAGACACACTAGACCCGAAAGAACAAGAGGACGGGACCAAACTCACCCTGGTAGTAGGAACCCATTTCTGAGCTCAACCAGTCATGTATTCACAATTCGTAAAGGTCCCAGTTCCACCACTGCTATGTTGGGGGTCCCTTTTCCAACAGATGCTTTTGGGGGGGACACATTCAGAGCACAACACACTGACTATGCACCTCCTTTCTCAGTCTTACCTAATCAAGTCTATTCTCTCTCTTTCGACAACCATGTCATGAAACCCAAGACAAGGGCATGTAAGCCCGTCAACCTGTCTTATACCCATCTCTGGTCTCTTTCCTCTTTGGGTTCTCACTCATTGTATCCTTGCTGTATCTGACAAGGAATTCCTTGCACCTGCCTGGAAGTTAATGCTCCTCTTTGGAAACCCACACTTCTGTCCAGAAGTCCATGTCAAGGCAGCCCAGGAATGATGCAATGTGATATAAAAATGCACAGGGCCAGAAATAGGAACCAGGTGCTAGAAAGGATGGAGGTGAGGCTATGACAGAATAAAGATACCTTGATGCATGCCTAATTCTGGGTTCTACCATGCCGAAGTCCACTGTAACCACAGGCTCCTTGAGGAATCCAACTCTATCACCCTTTGAGGACCCTTCATTTTAACAAGCGTGGTTATTCCACTGGGACACTGGGGTGTCAAGGGCCAGAGGCTTTAAAGAAAGAGAAAGAGAAGCAAACCAGGAAGTGGTGTAACAAAGGCCTAATAATCAGGGAGGAGTGTCTCCCTACAGACAGGTCACTGGGAGGATGCCAAGGGCTCTCGCCACATAAAGGAAATGATTGTTATAAAAAGATTTGTAAAAAAAGAAGAAGAAGAAAGAGGCATGGCATTGGAGACTGGGAGGGGTGGGGCAGAGAATAGGGAAATGAATAAGAATAATGACTTGAAAGCTTTTTTTTTTTCTGGTTCTCTGCTTTCTTTCTGCAGATGCTCAGCTGAGCCTGTGCAGCTGGCGCTTTGACAAATGTGGGAAAATCAGCCAATTTGAGCTGGTTGTTAGCAGTCCTGGAGCTGAAGATGCAGAGCAATGTGGGTTGTCTCAGGTGTGGCTGCAGATTGTCCCACGTGGCCTCCTGGCCTTCAGGATCCTTCCACCCTTCTACTTCCTGGCTCTAAAATCTCATAGAGGTGACTCTGAAAGAGGGGCTCTCTTCCAGAGCTTCTTCTGCTTTCCCTTCTCCTGCTGCCCCCAAAACTCTTCTTCCTTCCAATGCACAGGGTTTCCTCTCTTCACTTCCTGAAAAGCCTGTCAGGTACCAGAAAGAGGAGGGAAGATTTGATCAGCCCTGTAGGACTCCTGTCCCCCACGACAGCTTGGATCTGAAGGCCTAACTCAAGCACCCTAGACACTCTGTATATGCATTCCTTTGCAAATCATTACATGGAACCACAGAGCTTGTCAGTACTTGGCAGAATGTCTTGGGGTATCGCACAAGTCAGTGAGGGCTTCTCTGTACATTTTCACTAACACAAAATCATATGCCACACATAGTTATTCAGACACCACTGTGTCCACACACTAAGTCTGAATGTGAGAAATAGTGCACATCTGGCCACTGACTTTAAGAAAAGCAATTAAAACATGATGGTAAAAAAAGAAACAAAACATCTATATAAAGGGGGCGGGGGGATTGTAGGGAGGGTAGGGGAATGGGAAAATGAGAATTAAGTTGTATCATATACTGGTATAAACTCTCAGTGTTGGGTGTGATCATGATGTATATACAAACTGCACCAAAAAAGAATTCAATTTAAAAAAAAGAAAAGCAATTTAAGACATTGAGTCAGGCTCAAGATCAAGAGAAAATTCCCCACTTATCACACTGTTTCATTTTTCTGTGATCCTTGTATATATTTGGTTTAATAAAAAAAAATAAAAAGAACAAACCGAGAAAACTAAGATATTAAGATGAGTGCTTCTATAAGGAAAGGTTCCAGAGGGTTCTACATCTTGTTTTAATTCATGATGGGATGGGTGTAGACAACTATCAGAATTCATTCCTCCAAACTCTTAAAATACGATCTTGGCATTGGGTTAGATGTATTGAAAGGCAATTCCAAGGCCTATCTTCCAGCAACACAGAGATCTATACCAGCACACAGTTATGACATGGCAACTGCTGTACCCACAAACAAGGGCACATGTCTTGTGTTACTTCATCAACCACTTTTTTCATAGAACAGCATGCTTCTGGGGGAACTGAAGGCCATTTCTAAACCAACCTCAAATACATTTTAGAAGCCAATAATATCAGAATAGGTCAGAAAGTTTTCTAGGGAGGGGGAGATAATATTGTTACATACATACATACATACACACATTTAGAAACATAGTAGATTTGGGTTTTTTTTTTCTATTTGTTTTTTCATCTGAAAGTCAGATGTACTAGATACTTGAAATGGGTGCTTGCCATTGGCTTGCTCATGTCCTTCTGGCCTTCAAGATCTCGAAGGGGGGCATGCGGGGCTTCCTGCTAAAGGATGTGCAGGAGACAGAAACAACACTTGTTTAAACTACGCTGAGTTGTGGATGGAATGAGAACATTTGTTGGATGCACAAAGGATGATGGAAATTAGCAGCTTAACAGGTACTGCATTAGATGGGCTAACCGCTTTGCTATATCAATATACAAATCTAGGCTCAGAGAAGGAGAGCAGTTTGTCCACAAACACACAGCTGATTTCTGCCAAAAATATGTTCTGTCTCTTTCCAGTTTTTCATGATTCTTTCATTTATTTTTGTACTGAGGATTGAACTCATGACCTTGTGCTTTCGAGGCAGGTGTCAGAATCACTAAATTAAATTCCTGGCCCAGTTTATCCATATTTTTGTTTTAAATGGTATCCTCTACTAATATTTTAAAGCAGACTTAATATTTATAAACATTACACATTTTCTCGAAAGGAGTATTTTTATTAAGTAAATTTAAGAACATCTTTAGCAAATTGTTTTTCTCATAAGAATGATTGCTTCTTGAGTGTTACAAAAAAACTCAGAAAGTCTAGTGATACACTTAAGTACTCATGTTTCCCTTCTTAAAATATACTCATTATGAGATTATAACAAAAAAGAAAGGAAACAAAATTTTATGTATATAGGGGGGCTGGTAGGGTGGGTAGTGCTATGGGAAAAAATGAGAATTAAGTTGTGTCACATACTGGTACAAATTCTCATTGTGGAGTGCAATCATATATGTATATGTAATGTACCAATAACGATTTCAATAAAAAAAATTATTCATTATGTATATCTGGATTGTACCAGGAAGCTTAATTAATTTAAAAATACTCACTGATAATTTGATTTCTAAAAAACTAATTTGTGACTCCGTCATTCCAGCCTTGCACCTCCTATCAGAAGATTCTCAAGGGCACGATGTCAGCCCAAGCCCTCATTTTCCTTCCTTTGGACCTCAGTGTTTCCACTGACTTTGTTCACCATCTGGGCAAGTCATCCTTCTCTCCCTAGGGATCGCAAGAGACCAGGTAAAAGAGTCACGGTCTGTCGGGGGCCATTCATCACACCTAAACAGGGCACCTTCCTATCTCTGTCGCTAGCAAAAGCTTGCAGAGAGTGTGAGCCACACCACATATGTGCCTCAGTGAAATGGCATGCCAGCGATACCATGCATAGTGCCCACATGCAGTGGTGATGACATCCAATGGGCATGGCCCAGAGGAGCTTCTGGAATCCCTGAACTCATTCAAATTCCGCTGGGCTCCCTGGGCTGTCCGTTAGTTGCTTTTAGCCAGTGCCCTCTCTACCATGAACCTTTTTCCAGTTTCTTCGCATTGACACTCTTGACAACTCCCACCCACCTCCCTGAGAGGAACCTGGCTACCTGTCTTGCTGCTGCATGTTGGGAAAGGACAACTACAAACCTCCGGTGACACAGAACAATGCCCCCTCTACAGAGTCAGAGCCACATTGATGAGCACTGAGAAAGGAGGGCCAGACCAGAGCTGTCATCACCTTTGGAAGGTTCTGAGGACCGAGAACCTGATGAGCCTGCGTGGAGGATTCGGCTACACTCATAGCTTCCCAGGGCTAGAAGGAAGCCTAGCAATCAACAGATGTGGTTGTTATCAAGCAGTGTATTTTATAAGTACTATAATCAAATTCCTCTAAAATTAAATAGTCTATGAAATCCCGGCATCACAAATAATTAAAAGTAAGGAATGGGTTGCTGAGCAATTAAAATTCCTCACTCTTTGATGGGCTCAGCTCATTGCAATGAGGGTCCTCACATGGCTGTGGCAGCTTTTGGAGAGAGTATCTGAAGTTGAGGTTCTCCAAGGGACAGGGAGCCCACTACTACATGAGACTCATTCCAGTAGACAGCTCAGACTCTAAGACTTTATGTTCTACCAAGATTTGAACTTCATCTCCTAGTAGGTTAAATTCATGGAGATGAGCTCAGCTTTGAGGACCAGTAAAATAACTTCCACTTCTCTTGCCAAGGGTGAATGTCCCTTCATTTCATGGTAGTAGGTCTGTTGGATGTCTGACATGCTCTCATTATATAGCAGGTATCTACACCCTCCCCATATGTTCATGCTTAAGCCCTTTCTGTGCCCCACCCCAGCTGCTGCAGATTTATCCAGACTTCCTGTACAGCTGTCTGTCCATGTCTGGGGCTCCTTTGCCTGAGTGCATGGCCAACAAGGGAAGGGACGGATTTCACTGCTAGGTTCTTGTGTTTTTCTGCCCAGCCTCCACCTTGTCTGAAGACATGGTCAAGAAAGCTAGCTTTCAGCCACTGAGGAAGGGATTGGATCTGGGGGCAAATTCTTAACAGATTCTGCACATTACAAGAAAATCAAAATAGCTGAATCTTAGACTAAATCTCAATCTTCCCCCACCCCAACAGCATCCTATCAGAGCTTGTCAGAGACTTCCTGCATGCTGGCGTGAAGCCTTCAGAGTAGATCAACAGCTGGAAAGGCAAACTTTTTTTTTCCTTTTTTTTGGTGTTAACATTTCACAGTTCAAATCACTTAACAGATGTAAAATTATAGGATATACTTAGCATTTAGAATTTTTTTTCAAAAAATTATTAGCTAAAGAAGTTTTTTTTAAAAATGCATTTAATGGTTAGTACTTCTTCATGATGAATGGCAAGAAATTTTTAGAATGTTCATAATACTAAATAAAAATATTCTCTATACTAAATCACGCTTTCATCACCTGTGGCTAATGTTGGCTTACGTGGACCTATATCTATATCTTCATTTTAAAGCCTGGGAAGAGACTTTCCTGCTCACCAACTAAGTGATGTCAAAGTCGAGGGGCATCAGGACTGAAAATGATATCAGATCTAAGAGAATATTCCACAATCAGACTTGAGTAGGAGTTGCCCTGGTGTGAGAAGGGTGAGGTCAAAGGATCACAGCTCAAAGAGATGAGGACTTCATCTAGGGAGAAGGATCTGGAAGCCAGGAAAGGCAATGGTCGGCTCTACCCTTCATGTGGGATCAAGGGAATGGAAAGGAAAAAAAGCAGGAGAAGCTACTAACTAGATGGAAGACAGATCTGGTGGGGAAAGATCAGTAGATTAGAAGAAAAGAAAAGGGGCAAGTCAGTTATTACTGTGGAAGACATGGCCGACTTTGATCAGAGGTTTGATGGATGTAAAATGAAAGCAGGAATAATTCAGGTGGGCCTTTGGTGGGGGGGGGGCAGTCAAGCAGGCAGTGATCAGCCAGGCAGGGATTCAGAGGCCTCGATGGACCAAGTGCATCCCCTGTAGACCTTTGTCTCCTCATCTGCAATGTTCAAACGACATGGAAGGTAGTTTCTGAGCTCTAGATGATGTTTAAATTACAAATTAAATGAAAATTAAAAATTAAACCTCTCTCAAATGAGAAAGCTAATAAAAGTACTAAGTGGGGCACGAGGGCACTGTACCTTAACATTCCCTACAGAAAAATGGTTCGCCTGACTCTGGGCTTGTCTTAATCTCATCTCTGTCCACTGCTGGATTAAAGAGGACCCTGGAGACCCAGGACACAGCGGAGGAAATGATGCTTTGGAAAAGTGACTTATAGATCCATGTGTCGGTGGGGCGAGTGTGCTGTAGAAAAGCCATTGATAACTCCAGCTGAAGCCCAGCTCCCTGTCTGGAA
>PVIR01004288.1:0-80407 GCA_004026965.1 Petromus typicus | reverse complement strand
ATCCTCCTGCCTCTGCCTCCCGAGTGCTGGGATTACAGGCGTGAGCCACCACGCCCGGCACTGTGGTATGTGGTACTGGTTGCTGCTGGGTTGAGTCTCCACACCCAGTATTGTTATGTGGTTACCGGGGAATCGAACCCGGGCCCTTGCGCTTGCAAGACAGGCGCCGGAACCACTGAGCTAACTCCCCGGCCCTCCTAATGAAAATTTTATTGGAAGTATTTTTTTTGTTTCTGAAAAGACTGAAGTAGAACAGAAGGGAATATATATGCCTAGAAAAAAAACCCTTGTTTTATTACAGTCCTCCATAAAGTTGTTAGATTTTAGAAAAATAATGGCTTTCTATCCTTTTTAAATGTTGATTTCAGGGCTGTGCCCCTTTACCATTGGGCTCTTAAGGTAGATAGTCCTGGGCCACCCTGGAAAAGGCAAGCCTGCTGTTGACTGCTCTACTACAGAACTATATTAAATGTAGAAATATTTTTTCTGAGATTTCCTCATTTACAGTTTTCTTATTTCTCCTCAATAGTTGTCCTTTGTTTTCCACGTGAAAGCAGGTTTAAAAAAAATTTTTCTTTTTTAAACTAATGAGACTGGTTCTTATCCTGAGCCTTAAAAACAGCAACTTAGGTTTCATGCTTTTCCCTGTTGACCTTTGAATTTCAGGGTGACCTAATGGTAATCCCTAAAACATAGTAGAATTTGACCCATTTTCAAGGACATGTTTACTTTGAAATTCAGAGGTTTGGTTGGTGAATTTGTTTTTGCATACTTGATCCCCCCTCCCTCTGGGTGCAGTGGTGTTATATCAGCTTAATTTCTATCTTTTCCAAAGGGGCTTTTAATAGCCCTTTATGTCTCCATTTCAGTTTTTTTTTTTTTTTAAAGGAAAAAAAAAAATTGTGGGAGGAGGGAAATGGGGTTGCCTTTTGCTCCCAAAGCTTAAATGAATAGTCATTGCTTGTAATGCTGGTCTGCACTTGACGCTTCCTACTGCTTTAGATGTGATGTATCCGGTGCCGTGAAGGTAATGATCCTCAACCGCAGCAATATTCTGTAACAGGAGTATCTGTCATATTCATTGGGATTACCATGTTCATTGATTTGTGTCTGTAAATCTGCTGTTTCTACCCTTTAAATTTGATCTATAATTGGACCTCCTTAAATGGTTCAGATAAGGTAGTCTGTATTTCCTCAATGCAGTGTTGCTGTCAGCTTCCCCTTTTTCATTATACATTCAGCAGACTTGATAAAATCAGCAGGACACCTCATTTGAAACTGTTTAATCGCTGCCTTTTTCCTTTGCTAAACCATTGAGGTGGTCAAGCGATGTACACAAATCATTTTAAATAGAAAATATGGTTTTCTCTCTGACCCAGCTAAATAGATAGTGTTATGCAAAACAAGTTAAAAAGTAATAAATGCCAAAAAAATCTTCTAATTGGAGTAAAAAATTGTGGGCAACTCCATCCTCTCTCCAAAAGTAGAGTATCCTGAAATATTGCCAGGATTCTGTACAGACGAGATGATGATTTTCTAAAGATCCTCTGGTTTTTGAACAAAGCAAGTTTAAATTTTCAAATAGTGCTGAGCTGCCTTTTGCATCCATTCAAAGGGAGCCCATACTTAAATGCCTTTACATCTACTTTGGTAGGGATAAATTTGCTCTCTGTTAATACCTATGCAGCATAACCTTTCAGCCATTTGCTATTGTGATAATAAATTTTTGTTTCTTTGTCTGTCATTTTGTCTACTCAGCTGTTACTCTTCAAAGTACAAACTAAAAATAATAGCTCCAAATAAATGCCACATAATAAAGTGTTTTACAATTGTAGCCGGAATAACCTAGTAGCTGCGGCTTGTAGTCCTATTACCATTGCTGGTGTGGTAGTTTCTTCTCTGTGTGTCAAGGTGACTCTACCAGGGCCAGCTCATTAAAACAGTATATTCTTCCTAACTGGCTTGGTATTTAACACTTGCCCAGCAGCCTGCCAAGGCACAATATGGAGCCCAAGCCTCACGGCATAGGATATGTGAAATTAGGTGGCATTCAGTTTCTGAAAAAATACAAATTCTCCACAACCTCATTTTTGTGCTTTCGCATTTCATTGTGAATAATTTACAATTAAACCTGTCAGTGGCAGAAGTAGGGCTGGTTCCAGATTTATTCGAGCTAGTGGTAAGTCTGACTCTTAGACTTTTGAGAAATACTTTTTTTTAATTTGGTTGCTGTATAGGATTAATATTTACCCTGAATTTGAATGTGATATTGGGCGAATTTTGGTGTTTTTCCTGCCCTGAGGTGAACCTCAGATAGAAAAGCTGGGAGTTGGTAAGATACAATAAAAATTCATCTTTTTCTTACAGGTTCTGGCTCGTTGGCAGCAATGGCTGTGTTTGAAGATAAATTTAGGCCAGATATGGAGGTATGTAAGTCCCTGCAGTTTTACCCTTTCAGATATTTTTCCATTTGTGTGTCGAACATTTACAAGCTGTCAGTTCCTCCAGAGCTTGTACAACACTGTCATTAGTTGGAATGTTTTTCGGCACAGATAGTATGTTTGTTGAAGAGGATAGCTACTTGGAAAGTGTCCTTTCATAGTAGCCCCATTGTGTCCTCCTTCCGACTTGAACAGCCGACACTATTCTGCTTTTTGCTCTGGGCATTGAGCTGTTTAGGACTCCTAGCTGTAAATGCTGTTGCAGTGCAGGATGTTTCTTTGTGTTCTAAGATTTCTTGTAACAATATCTCAAAATGACAGGCTTTTCTGTTTTCTCACTAAGAATAGAGCAACTGTGTGTGACTTTGCATGCCACACAGACCTGGCCTGAAAATAGGGGCAGTTTTTGGTATAGATTGCTTAGCATCTTATAGAAGATGGGTACAAGGTCATATGTGCCTGGACTTCACTCAGGGTAGAATGGACCTAATGTCTCAAGTGTATTTGTGAGAAATTCTTCTTCTGTATTTTTTGGTGGTCGGGGAAGTGGTATTTTGTGACATTCTGTCTTAAGCCTGTTTTAATGATATCTGTCCTTCCCTTCTCCCAGTTGAGCAGCTTCCTACTGCCCAAGAAACCCCTCCACTAGCAAATCCTCACATTTTCCATTGCCACTTCTGGAGGAGTGTTAGTATGCTTGGGTGCTCATGGCACTATGGTATTCTTCACTGTGCTTCCTCTGTGCCACTAAGCCAGTAGATGGAACCACTATTAAAGCTAGCCTTCATCAACTGCTCTTGGTGCTTGGATGGCACATTTTTTTTTGATAGCATATATATAATGTATTTTCAGCTATTAGTATGCAGTGTGAGTGGTTTACTTCATTTTTTAATTTATAGGTTTCTGTCACTTCTGACTTTGCAGTATTTGTGTGGGAACTAAAGGACATTGTTAGGCATTACTTTAGACAGTGCTTTATGTCTCATCTTCTCTGGAGCAGGTCACATATTAGAGACATTTTATTCTCTTACCACCTCCTTGTCATTGGAGCACTAAATGTCATTAGGGCTCTGAAGCTGGCTTTGCCCTTTAGGTTGGGCCAAGTGTTCTGGAGGCTGAAGAACATGGGGTGTGAACACAGATAAGCCCGGACAGGCTCTTCTGCCAGAAACCACTTGACAGCATAGATAAGGAACTTGGTGTCATCAGGCTAAAATTCCTCCCCTTCTAGACATCTGCAGAATTAAAAGGTATAAAAGTTAAGTAGGTGTTTTCTAAAAATGATAGCCTTGCTTTGATTAAGAATAGTGAACAGCACCAAGTATAAAACTATAAATGAAATTAGGATTCTGTTCTCATTTCTCAGTGGGAAAATTTATTCCTATATCAGCATTATTTGGGGTTCTTAAATACATAAAGGAAAAAATAATTTATACTAGGTCACTTAGAAAAAGAAAAGAAAAAAAAAACTTTCCCAGTCTTCCAACCAGAGGATTTTTAATGTCAAGCCCCTTTTTAAGCCACATTAATCTTTTCAAATTTTTTTGAAAGCTTTGTTTATTTCCAATTGATTGGGGCCTCCATATGGTCAAGAAAAATGAGAATTGCAAAGAGAGTTGAAAGTATGAGGTATATTAACAGTGACTTATCACTCTACTAACATAATTTTATATTAGTTAAGAGTTTGGGTTTAGAATGGTTCAAAGGCTGTGAATTTAATATTGATGGTATGTGAGAGAAAAGGAAATATCAACATCAACTTTCTGATACCAATCTGGGGAAGGTGTTTCTTAGATTATTTGCAGAGCACTTCAAATTCTGCATTACTTGTGAGAATTTGAAATTTAATCAATTCTTATTTCAGATTGATTATATATAAATTTATCATTTTGGGTTTTTGTTAAGCTTTGGAACTTGACCCAATGAAAATCACTATTAAGGTGGAAGTAGTTCTGGCTCCAGTGGTTGAGTTTTAAAGTAAACAATTCAAATCATAGTATAATGTGTCAGTAGACTTTTAAAAATCTAAATTCTTGGGAAACAGTACATAAAAGTTTTATGAAGAACAAGCAGCCAACTCTGCTGGCCACACTGCTTGCTTTTGGTGACTGCTGTGACATGGTGGCAGTGGAAGGCCAAGACTGCCTAGAAAGTTGGGAGGACCATGTGTCAGTGACTTCTGTGTTGTGAAAGAGAAGTTGGCTGTGTTGTCATTTCTAGCTCTAGTGTTTGCATAGAACTCATGCAAAGATAGATAATCTTAGTTTCAAATTTCTAAACTTTAAATTTTCTTTTTGTGTGGTGAGAAGCTTCCATACCTTTCTTTCCCCTTGACTAGAGCCTGCAGTGTGAGGTGACTAAGCCACTTTTTCCTTTTTAGTATGGGAAAGGAATCTGGATATGTCTTAGACAGAAACCCAGAGCAGCCTTTCACATCTCCTCTGCGTTTCCACGGGTCACGTTTAGGCTATCATAATTGTAAATTGCCACGTAGTCATTTTAAGAGTCAAACTCTTGAAACAAACTCTCTCTCATCTTTGTTGTTAGAACAAAGAATACATTAAAGGATGCCCAAAGTCCTTTTTTCTTTTCTTTTCTTTTTTCTAAATCTGCACATTTGTGCTATGGATATTGCTGGGCTTGGACCAGAGGATTTATGCATTTATGCAAAATTAACTGTGATATTTATGGAGTGACTGTCCCTCTCAGCTTAAAAACTTAAGTGTTTCCTCATTATCTATAGCTCCACTCTCCAATCCAGTATCCACTACCCTTATGGGTCTAATGAAAAGGTCTAGTTAGAAAATACGTACAGATTTCAAAGAATTAATGCAAAATATTTTAATGCTTCAGTGATTTTATATTAGGCTTGGGATATAGCCCACTGATAGACTGCTTAGCTTAACATGAGGCCTTGGGTTTCATTGTTAGCACCTCTAAATTAATGAATGAGTGAATGAATGTATATTGGTCACATATGGCAATTTGGCTACTAGAAAATTTATTGGATAGGTCTAATCTAGGACTGGTTCTTTGCACATTTTATTTTATTTTACTTTTGGTAGCAGGGATTGAACTTGTGACCTTGAGCTTGTAAGACTGACATGGAACCACTGACCTAAATCCCCGGTTCCTAGGATTGGCTCTTAAAATTATCATTTGAACAGTGTGTATTTCTCTGCCATGTCCAGGTGCCACCTGTACTGTTACTTTTCTTGAAAATATCTTTAGCTCACATTTTAATAAGTTGAAATATAATTTGTGTCATACAATACATAGATCTTAGGTTACTGTCAAGGGCTTTAGCATTTGTAATCACAGGTAACTCTCATTCAAATCAAGATACAGAGCATTTTCTTTACCTCCAAGTTCTCCTTTCTAGTCAGTTTCTTCCTGCTTTTGCCCACAACCACTTCTTCTTAATTTAAATATAATTTTAAAGGACAGTTTGCATCTGTGAAATCCTGGGTGTAATGTATTGGGTATAGTTTTCTCTAAGACATATATAAAAATGGTTGCATGCTATTAATAGAACGAAGAATGTGTTCATGCATCTCCATCATGTGTAAGGCCAGTGGGGGATGAATATTAAACCTGGGGGAATATAGGTCCACTTCAGCCATTCCTGGCTGGTCACTGTCCTTGGAGCATAGCGTGTTCCTACTTGCTGTCAGCTCCTCTTCCCTGCTGGTGTCTGGCAGCAGTGCCTTTAGTGGCTTCCTCATTCATTTGTATAGCTGTGCTTCCCTGGACACTCCTGTCCCATGGTTTGATGGCTCTTTTTGGGAATGTCTCCTTACTTGCCAATGACAGATGAGGGAAGCTCCTTCAGCCATGAAACCATCTGTTCTTGCCATTTCCATGTTCACTATGTGCTTGCTGACTTGAGATAGGATAACCCTGAGTTAAAACAAAATCCCAGGTCGACGGATTGGGAATTCAGCTCAGTGGCACAGGACCTTCCTGGCAAGCACAAGGTCCTGAGTTCCAGGGAGGGTATGAGGGGGGACTTGAGTCATTAAAAGCCACCTGGGAAATGGAGGGACTTCTCCCTTTCCCATATGGAGAGTGATGAACCTATTTTTGCATTAACAGAGCACATCAACAGTATATAGTGTCAAGGCTGAGTTAGCAAATAGCAGAGCAGCTGCCCCACTAAGTACACAGGTGAAGGAAGTGGGGACAAGGGCAAATGCTCATTAGGGAGGACCAGGCCAGAAAAGCAGCACAGTTTGGTTCAGCTGGGATTCTTAAGATGTGCTTCTGTTGTTGCTTTAGCTGTCTGAACTAGCAATTGCCTCAAATGGAAACCCGGGTTCGGATTCTGACAGATTGCCTCCTAACTAGTGAACTTAAAGCATTTGAGAAATTCTCACCCAGTTGTGGTCCTAATGCTACCTCAGATGATCCTGTAATTTTCCATTATCTTGTTCTTTTTCTCTTGCTGTTAGCCTGGAAGTTTGAGGGCAGCGACTATATTTATTCGTTTCTATTTCTTCCACCTAGTGGGGAAACTGGTACCTTGAAGAGATTCAACCTAGAAGGGATTTGTTGATGGCCGAATATTTTGTAGCTCTTAGATAAGCCTTCCTTTGAAACAGTTTATTAACTTCACTGTAGATTGCTGTGACAGAAAAAAAAAGTCTAAGAATTTGTATTTCTTACTGGTGGACAGGTTCATGCTATATTTTTATCTGCATAGATCTTTATCCAGGTATTATGCAGTGTATTAGAATTGTGGATTTTGAATGTATCACTTGACCTGATGACAAAAGATCAGTTGAGGTTTTTTGGGGGTGTGTGTGATGCTGAATTGTATAAAGCCATTGGCCCAGATTTTTCTCCTTCTATTGTTAATTCCTGTAAAAGAATTAAGGTCTAGATGCTAGTTGTTACCTACAGACTGAATGGACAAGGGACACTAACAATAACTATGTGGGGGCCTTTTTGGTCCATTTACCAGTTAAGTACAAGGACTTTGACCATTGTCCTTGGAAATACAATGCTCATTTGGTGAAGGTTTTTATCTTAAACATTGCTGATATAAAGGTCTGATTTTTTTTTTTTTTTAAGGTGGGGAGGAAATTAAGGAAATGAATCAGATAACTTAGTTTTCCTTCCATTTTCTTTATAAAGAGGAATCTTTTCATTTTGCCCAATAAGAAATTTAAACTCTCGACTACAATTCATTAAAATGGGTAGAAGATTAATATTTAGTCTGTCAAGATCAATACCATCCCCTCTTTGCACTAATTGTCAGAATGCCGTTCGAGGGCTGCCGAAGGGTAGTGGTGTGCAGCAGGACCCTCACATCACAGGGAGATGATTCAAAGGCAAACTGTCCTGCACCCTCTGGTATCGACTTGCAAATTAGCATCTGGAATCTAATTAAACAAGCTTAATGAAAGTAGCAGCTGAATTCTGCTGGAAAAGACAATCAGCTTTTTTCCCCCTCTCTGATACATGTTCTGTCCTATTGAAGTTGGTCACCAAACACATCGTATGAGCACAGTTAAAAAAAATTAGCATTTATTTGAAGACTAGAAACTGTTTTTCATTCTGTTATGCATTTGGCATGCTCTGGTGTCCCATGAGAGCCATGCCACAGCAGATAGTGCACAATATTTATAAATCCATGACAGGCAATAATAGCAACTTGAAAAATTCTTTTGCTAGAATCTCAAGTTGAGAGCTGCCAAAAGCTGAGAGGATCAGATCTGCAGTGGCAGCTGCTGTGCCCTACAGTTAGAATTCTAGACTTTGAAGACGCTCAACTTAAAGAAACGAAGACTGCAGGCTTAGCCAATTTTTGCAGGTTTCTAGAGCTCTGGCTCTCTGCCTTTTGAAGATGACTTGCTGAAGCTTCTACCACTGCCTGAGGCATGCTAACACCAGCAGGATCTTTTTTCCCAGTCTTAGTGTGTCTTCAGTTTTAAGTAGCACATGCTTAGTCAGTGCCAACAGTGATGGGCCTTTCTCTGGTTTTGGTGGTGGGGGATGAGCTCTTACCCTATACCCTTCAGAGAAGAGCTACAAAGATAGATGGTGACGTATACAAGTGCCACTTGAGCCGACTGATTTATGGAGTAATATTTCATCACTCGGCCTGTGCTGGCCCCTAGAGAAGCCCTTGTAAGATTGCTAAAGATGTGAGCAGCTATCGCCCTAAAGTCTTGTAGTTACCTCCCAAATGCGATGCCAAATACCTAGCTACTGAGGAAACAATCTGTCATTGCAGGCAGTTATAGATCCACTTTAAATAAAGAAAGACTTGATACTGCTGTGGTGTTATGACAGTGAACCTTAGAAGTAAGTCTTTAAAAAATTTAGTAAGAGAAGGACACCAGAATTGTAGATTCATTTGTGCTTTGCAGATAGACAGAAGTGTGAGAGATCGGAATTATTTTGATTAAAAAAAAAAAATCTGTTCACTTTGGCACATAGGATGGTTTTAGAGGAAAATATAGTCATGTGTTCCTGTGTGGTCAGATGGAGAGAGAGCATGGTCCTTAAGCTGCAGGACTGGGTTGCTAGTCTGTCTGCAGTGAACTCACAGTGTGACTTTGGACAGGTCTGGGGTCTTTCTCTATGAGGCCTAGCTAATTGCAGGTTGCTGTGAGGTTTAGATGGGGTCAGTAAACACCTTACATGGTGATTCACACAAAATGGACTCTAAAATATGGCAGCTGCTTTTACTCCATAGTTTTTATATATATCTATATATCTCTATATATTTATATAATGTATATATATATACATTAGCTACATATATATAGATATATATAGCTATATATACATTAGCGCGCTCTCTCTCTATGTGTATATATATATATATATATATATATATATATATATATTTTTTTTTTTTTTAGTTTCTTGGTTGATTTTTTTTGAGTTTAGGCTTTTTTAGTTTAGGCTGGCCCTGAGCTTACTGTATAGCCCAGACAAGCCTTAAACTCACAGCAATCCTCCTGCCTCTGCCTCCTGAGTGCTGGGATTATAGGCATGATATTGTGGTGTGTGGTTACTGGGGTTCAAACTTGGGACCTGCACTTGCCAGGCAGATGTTGGAACCACTGAGCTAAATCCTCAGCCCAGTTTCTTGGGGTTTTTTTTAGTGTTTTTAGACAAGGTTTCACTTTGTAGTTGAGACTGCCCCTGAACTTGTTATGTAGCCCAGGTTACCCTTGAACTCACAGCCTTCCTCCTGCATCTGCCTGCCAAGTGCTGGGATTACAGGCGTGAGCCACCATGCTCAGCGTTGTGGTATGTAGTACTGGGAACTGAACTCAGGATCTTGTGGTTGCCAGGCCAACACCAGAACCACTGAGCTAAATCCCTGGCCCAACTTTCCAGTTATTAAATATTAGGATATAGATGTTACATAGCCATAACAGGAATCAGGTCTGGTGATTTATAATATGGATAGATAGGAACCTTCTTTCAGGTCTTAAAGCTTAATGTTGAAGGCAGACACATGTAGTGGATATGATGCCAGTAGATGAATTTAACATGTAACACAGGCCTTGAAAGTATTTAACTTTTTACTGTGGGGAGAAGTAATGAAAGCACTGTGATCATGATAGCTCATGGCTACTTCTGCCAGGGTCTCTGTCTTAACAGCTTTTTTCTGCATTATCTTCTTTACCCTTCAGCAATCCTGTGAGGTCAATACATTCTTATCTTATTTCGAGGAAAAGAAAACTGGGGTGTAATGAGATCATATAACACACTTGAGGTCACACAGCTGGTCAGTGATAGTCAAGATTTGAGCCTTGGTCAGCTTGACTCTGGAGTTCTCTGATAAAATCACCATTTTTTTAGACAGGGTCTTGCTTTGTAGTTCAGGCTGGCCCAGAGCTCAGCCTCAAACTCACATCAGAGCAATCCTCCTGCCTCTGCCTCCCGAGTGCTGGGATTACAGGCGTGAGCCACCACGCCCGGCACTGTGGTATGTGGTGCTGATTGCTGCTGGGGTGAGTCTCCATGCCCAGTTTTGTATGTGGTTTTCGGGGATCGAACCCGGGCCCATGTGTTTGCAAGACAGGCGCCGGAACACTGAGCCAAATCCCCAGCCAAGGCCCATCATTCTTTGACAACAGAGTAGGGCACATGCCTTACTCTGTGTCAGTAAAGAAAGACAGGGACTGTTCCTTTTCTCTGGTGAGATCTTGTGGAAACGGGAGCGTGCCAGACAAGTGTCAGAGGAGGTGTGTAAGCCGAGCTCTTTGGTGAGCTTGTGATTGGAAGGACCAGAAACAGAAGGATGCAAGGAAGAGAGCTAGAAAGGGAGAGGACAAGGGAGTAGGAGAGAGATGGACCTGGAGAGAAGAGAGGCTGGCAAACACAGGTAGGTCAGTTGGCTATAGGAGAGCCTTTTTTCTTCCTGAATTTTAACCTTTTTAACTGTCCTCTACCCTGAATGTCCTGTGCTTGCCTCCCTCCAGGTTTCCCAATACTGTTTACAAGAGAGCTGTTTTTCTTGAGGTAGCTAATGTACAGATGGCATAGCCCTCCTCAAGTTTAGTAATGAGACCAAGAAGTCTTTAAATACTGGTGAATGGCATTTATCCATTTGAGGCAAATCATGAATAACTTGAACAAAAATAAAAAAATAAGCAAGACTATCATATTTGAATAATGAGGTGCTCTTTTTTTTCCCCCAACTGCCAAAACTTTTTAATCTTTGTCAACAATTGTTCTGTCCTCCGTCTTATTTAGGTTGCATCTGTGGACTCTGAGCTCAGGAGCCCTGACAAGCGGCATATGAATTCTGTATTCATTAGTGATCTTGATCCAAATGCCTCTGTCCCTGCCACGGGGGCTCAGGTGTGGAAGCTGCTGGCTAATCCCACCAGCTGACATTCTGAGGTTTAATGACTCCATGGGAAGGTGACCACTCGCTGGGAGGTTTGCTGGCAGAACCTACACAGTAGACAATGGAGATCAAGGAAGCCTATGGGTGTTTAGCTGAAGCACCTTCCTGTGCAACTTGAACCCTGTTGGCATCAAACACAGAGTTTTAAGTAAATAGAAAATTTTAAAAAATTTGACCTTTGACAGCTATTATAAACGATGATTTTCCTGTATCTGTTGATGGTGTTTAAAATTGTTTTTCTTGTATCACTTTAATAGGTGTCAGCTTAATGAGCCGAACTTGAGTTACTTTTCCACATTTTAGCTTTTAAGGTTATGTTTGTCTCATGGATACATCTGTTTATGTATCTTATATGCTTGGAGAAGAAAACTTGGAGTTAGGACCAAAATTCTTTCATATTGAATACTTTCAAGGATTTACACTGACAGTTTTGTTTATTGTAATCTCTATCACTGACCAACTGTGTGACCTCAGGCAAGTTTTATGACTTCCCTACACCCTAGTTGTTTTATTCCAAAATGGAATAACAGAAATGTTGGATGATTTATTATTTAGTAACAGTTTAAAGTATAGTTAACATTGATACAGTTTACCTATTTTAAATGAGTAGTGGTTTTTTAGTACTCACAGTTGTATGACTGTCACCACAATTAATTTTAGGACATTTTTTATTACCTTTATAAACAAAAAACAAAACCTAACCTCTTAGCAGTCACTCTGTATTTCAATCTGCCCACCCTTATGTAACAACTAATCCATTTCTTTCTCTGTACACTTACCTATTCTGGACATTCTGTATAAATGTCAACATACATGCAATGACTTCCTCTGTTTTTTATGACTGGCTGATTTCACATAGGATATTTTCTTCATGTTTTGTTCTAGCTATGGCATGTATCAGTACTTCATTGCTTCTGACGGTTGAATAGTATTTATTGCATGGGCATAACTACATTTTATTTCTCTATCTATTAATTGATGGACATTTTGATTGTTCTACTTCAAACTGTTCATAATACTGCTATGAACATTTATGTAGCAGTTTTTGTGTGGGCATACATTATGATTTCTGTTGGGTGTGTGCCTGGGAGTGGGATTGCTGGGTCCTGTGGTAACTCTGTTTAACTCTTGCTTAATCTTTTGTGGAACTGCCAGATCTTTCTCCAGTGTCTGCTCCATCACTAGTGCATGAAGGCTGTAATTTCTGCACATCTTCACTAGCATTGGCCATCTTTTTGGTTATGTTTGTCCTGGTGAGTGTGAACTAATGTCTCATTGTGGTTTTGGTGAGTCTCTTACTGATTTATATATAAGGCAGTTATGGAAATGTTTACATGGAACAGTTGAAACATTTGACCTGCTTATTACACTGATTCGGGCTGATTCTGTATTAGTTTAAATGTTGAAAGGTTCCTTTTGGATGCTCTCCCTGAGGCTGTTTCTGTCATTTATTTTTGGTCATAATTCCTGCTTATTGGTTTTCTTAAGCACCTGACAGATTAGATGTAGTAAATTGTGTTTTTATTGTTGGATTAAAAGGTATATGCATTTTCTTATTAATTTCTCTCTGTTATATTTAACATAAAACATTAAGTTATAGAGGGGCTAGAACCCTAAGATACAATCCCTTGGGCCCTGTGTAGAATTATTTTTAGTGGTAGGTTTTCAGTGGCATTATAATCACTTCATTTTAGAAGTGAATGGATACTGAAGTTGACATTTATGGTTCAGTGGATGATTAAACTTTCAGAATATATAATAGTGAGAATCACTTTTGATGGTGACAGACTCCAACCAGCCATCTTAAGCTTTTCCTCTTTCAAAAAATGAGTTTTTTCTCTTGAATTTGATTCCCTGACAGCCAATTTTGGAGACAGAAATGTACTTCATGAGTTAAGGTTACTAATCTTTAGGCTGATGATTCAGAAGCAGGACTTTGCTTCCTAAATATACAACATTTAGATCTCAGAAGTAATTCTTTCTCTCTCTCTGATTCTGTGGGATTTGTTAGTTTTCCTTAACTTTGAATTGACCTTTTAAAAGTTCATATTGTGTCTCTTCCCAAGTCTATATCTTCCTTATCTCTATACCTCTAGAGCGCTAGTTAACTTGGTGATGTGTTGCATTTCTACCCTTGCTGTTATATTTTGCCATTGAGAGATGTTGATGTTAAAGGTAGAATATTTCAGGGAATTTGTGAAACAGATTTTGGGAATTACATTTTAGTCTAACTGTTCAGTTTCAGGAGTAAGGGGGAGTTGGATGAGAAGAGGTTAAGAAGGAAAGTTTAGTTTACTAAACTCTACGAGATGAGAAGGGATTTCTCTTGGGCCAGACCTCTAGAATTTAAGAACCAACAAGTCTTGGGAAAGAAACCCCGCATAAATTTTGACAATATCAATTTTTGATACGTTGAGGAATAATAAAAGGACATTTATAAATAATGTACTGGCAAAGTTATTAACTTTGTTGATTTTTTTTCTTGCCAAAACTATTTCTGTGCTAAAATTTCCCATGTCTTCTACTTTGCTGTGTAAATACCGAGTCTCATGTTCTCACTTAACCAGTTGGTGATCCATCAGCAGACACTTGCTGGGTGCCAGCTGAACACAGTGCCTCGCACTGGGTGCTGCCTCTAGCGCTGGGATTGGAAGAGGCCATCCTGAATGTGGTGGACTTGTCCTATGCCGCCATTAGAGTAGATTTAAAAGAAGGGATTATTTTGCTCTGTAGTAGATAGGTAATTATTTATGATGCATTTCTTTGGAGCAGGTGTTCCATTTGAAATGTTTTTGCTTTACATATTTCCTGTGTCTGTGAAATGCAGGGGAAAATATACCCTATCGGAGAAATATTTCATAAAACATGTTGCTTGCTGCACCTGTGGCAAAAACCCAACAAGCTTCAGAATGTAACTTCTTTATGGCCAGGGACTATTTAACCTTAGAGGGGCAGAGCTAGATTGATGGTTAGGGCTGAATGAAATAAATGACTGGTGACTTCCAAGTGTTCAGGTGGAATTAAAGGGAATATATTGATGAAATAGTTTACATCATGACAGCAAAAACTAAATGGACTCTGTTTGAAATTACCTTTGCTAATCGAGGCCTCAGTTACATAATTTAAGGCACTAAAAATGTTCTCTTCGTCATCCCTCCTGCCCCACACCAAGATTTGGAATATTACAATTCCTGAGGAAAGAAATAAAAGAAGCTGTTTTATGATTCACTAATTTCTTCCATTCCAGAAGTCTGTTTTATAAAAATTTTGCATCATAAGTACCATCAGCACTGCATCAGACAGTGCTTGCTTTCAGGGAAAGAGAAAAACCCCCCATGAATTTCCTGTCAGTGAGGCTGTGTTGCAAATCCAAGAGGTCATTTATGGTAGAGTCTTGTAAGCTCTTGAACAATGGATTTCTACTCTTTTTGAATATGAGTTAGAGAAATAAGAGAAATGAAATATAGGGCTGGGTGTTACTAGATGGTAGCCTAGAATCTTATAAGTTTTGGCTTGGCAGGTAATTTGGCATAAATTCTTAATGTAAATCTGGGTTAGTGGTGAAGACGTTATTTTAGTAAAAAAGATAAACTGCTGATTAATTCAGCATAGAACTCAATTACAAATTGAAAGTGTCTCTGCGGGACTCCCGGGCTCTAAAGACAGCAGATGTTGAATTGATACTCCAGCATATTTCACGGTGGTATGAAATATTAACATGGTTTATTATACTTGTGTGGTGTGCGATATTGGAAAGAGGGAGGCGGCAAGCACGAGGGTGTGCAAAGCAGCCTGACATTACACATACGCTAATACACACTGATGTGTGATTAATAATTTCAGGAAAGTTTCTCTTTCTCTCTCTAAATGAAGTGGCTCTGTGGAAAAATTAAGTTTAAAATGGCATTTGGGGTTGAATGTTCAAAGGTAGTACCAATGTAGGTTTACATCATACATGTAAGTTAACTTTGGAAAAAGTAAGCTTGGTGATGCAGGCCCATAGGTGAGTGGGCTCGCGCTCAGGAGAGAAGGGGCTGTGGAGGGCTTGAACCGTGTCTCACTGAGTCCTTTGTCTTTCAGGTGCTGGAAAGTTTTAAATTGTGACTGTACTGTTTTTACCTTCTGATCTAAAACACGGTGATTTTTAAAATGCCCCTGTATTTTACACAGGCAGAGAAGTTTCATTTCTAGCCAAAAGGGGAGAGGGAGGGGGAGGGGGAGCTTCACAGTTTTCATATATCTGCATCAACTCAAGGGGAGAAAGTCAGCAAATTTCATGTATCAGAAAATCTGAATAAACAACTGCCAATATTTGAAGGGATTGGCAATTCTGAAGTAAAGAGGGATGTGACTAAAGTTGGCTTAGGCAAGATATTTCAAAGCCATGACTACTCTGATGACAGGGTTTTTTTGGTTGTTGTTTTTTTTTTTTTTTTTATGACAGCTTATATGAAATGCAGGTTTGCTAGCTGAAGTAAAAACAGTTGCAAAAATAGCCAAATGATAATGGCAAGAATGACTAACCCTGGATACCTTCTGCTGTTGTGAAGGTTTGGGAAAAAGGTGGCCCTTCTCAGGCACCTCACCTTTGGCAAAGGCAGGGAGCAGTGGGTGCAAGGTCTTAGTAGTGACCTTGGTGGCTTCCTCTGCAGCACCAGAGGAGCAGCTGACCTGCCAAGGGGTTGACAGTGAGGCTGCTGAGCTCCTGACCCATGGCCCCCAGAGGTTGTGTGGAGGGGCCTTGTATGCCCTTCACCTGCAGTTTATTGGACAAGCTCTTTGCTGTTTGAGACAAGGACCCTTAGTGACATCTGCCTCCTTGTAGAGTGAACAGGCCCTCAAATAATCATGGAAATTATGACATGAAGAGTATGAGAGCATTCTTTATAGGGAACATTAGAGGTGAGGTGCAGGAAAAAACAAAGGACTGTGGGAAATCTTAGGATGGCACCAAATAGCCTGTGGGTCTTGCTTGTGATTTTTGCGTTGAGGTTTGAGGAAGCATGGGACAGGACAGCTGAAGAGCCGTGTTGACCATTCCGAATGAAGGTATGTGGGCCCCGCTGGAACTTTGAGTAGTATAATCCCTAAAGTTTGGACAGCTAGACATAGTTGGAAATAGGAAAACCAAACTACAGATGGTGTCTCAAGTAGCCTGGTCAGTCATTTCTCCAGTCACTGTGGCCTTTTAATTAGCATCTGCTCTTCAGCATGACATAGGACCGGAGCTTAGCAGCCCTGTCCCCTTGTGTGAATATTTAGTTTAGAAAGCTGCCACGTTCCATTAGAGGTGGTTGTGTTTCGGCAGTGGGTGCAGGAGTGGTGTAGACTTTTCAGATATCCTTTGAGATTTATGTTGCAATGTAATTGGGAGATGCTGGTACGTAGTGTGTTGTACATGGCGGAATGTGAGATTACATGCTGTAATGAGACCCCAGCAGCATACCTCAGGAAGGTAGTTAAGGTTTTAACCTCAACAGATAATATTTCTTGGTGGGTTTCTGTGAGGTAATTTATACCACTTTCCCCTAACCCTGAGATCATGCAGAAACAACAACAAAAAATGATGGGAAGTTGTGCAAAGAAGGTATTTTTAAATTCCACCTAGCAATAATACAAAATTTTAAAAAAATATTTGCAGTGAGCCCTTACTGCAAAAATATTTGCAGTAACTATAGAATGCAGTTGTACTTATAGTCACTGTCACTCTGTCATGCTGTTAAAAGATAAATTCTCTAAAATTAGAACTGTGATAATACAGAATTAAAAAGATATAAGGCCTATAAACTTTGATTTCTTGACAAATACACTGGCTTTAACTCAGAAGAATGAAGTTGGGATGAAAGAACAGGGAAAACGGGCACAATGGAAAGCGCGTATGTTGGCTTTTAAGAGGTCTTGGTTTGACAATTGATTTTTGTGTAACCCTCTTTTTCCCCAGTTAATAAAATAGAAAATTCACTCCTGAAAGGGCTGAAGTCAGCGTTTAAAGGGATCGTTAAGAAGACTATGTTTGTAAATTGCTAGTCAAGATAATCAAAACTTTGCTCTCTCCGATTATCTCTTGCCCTGAAACTTGCTTTTTTCCTTGATTTTAATTAAGATTTGCAATCCACAAGTGGCCTGATGGGAATATGAAGTTAAATGGTATCTATCTCATTGACATCCGTCATGGCCAGAAGACATTTTGACTCATTCTGTTTGCTAGGAAATTTTGTCCTGTCTTCTAAGAAATGTAAATATTTAAAGGTGGAACCGATGAGCTACAAGCTTTCCTTCGGGGATTCCATGAGCACAGATTCTCTAGGAAAGAGATAGGACAGTCTCAGTTTTACCAAACTCAACCAGCCAGGGGGACAGTGGGATGTTAGAATAACATTGTTTAAGCAATGTGTTTGCAACTATGAAATAGTTTAAAGGTGAAAAGCTTTTTAAAAATGACCCATGAAGGACTGGGTATTATAGCTCAAGCGGCATTGTTGCCTTCCTAGCAAGCACGAGATCCTGAGTTCGACCCCCATCTGGGGATAGGAGGAATGACCCATGAATGATTGATCCCTTTTATCTTAATTAAGTACTGGGAAAGCACCAATATTTTGGCAAACTAATTGAGGTTAAATTTTCTTGGGTGGCAGGGGAAGCAAAGATTAAGACCTCAGTCAGATGGCGTTATTGCACCTGCGGCTTTCCAGTGTTGATTGGGTGCCTTTAGGTCCCTCGTGTCGCCTCCCTTGTGCTTTGGTGTCTGGTAAAGTAGAAGTGAGGTAG
Source organism: Petromus typicus (assembly GCA_004026965.1). Taxonomy (NCBI): domain Eukaryota; kingdom Metazoa; phylum Chordata; class Mammalia; order Rodentia; family Petromuridae; genus Petromus; species Petromus typicus. The sequence goes on along the minus strand of PVIR01004288.1, from coordinate 62,320 downwards.
TACTGTACCATTTCAAAGGACTGGTTTGAAGAGTGAGTAGTAGAGAGCCTGCATGGAGTAAATGTAAGTTCTTTTTCCATCATTTCAGAATTTAATTTCTAATGAAAGAGAATAAATGGAAACATGCCACTTAGCACACTTGTTGGTGATATGATAGCCTTTATGGCATTATATTGAATTTCACTTGCAGTGTAACAGTGACATTCATAATTTGCTTTGAACTGAAATTGAAAATCAAAGTACCGAGTACTGGAGGAGTGAAGCTTTTGCTTTTTAACCTTGTTTGTGAATGTTAGAGAAGGGAGTAGAATTGGATGAGATGAGTATTGTCATGGATTTCTTGTAAACCAAGTACTGTACTAGGAATTTGTCTGGTGCTCAAATGAGTATTTTAATTAACAGCTGCTGAAGATGCTAGTGAAAGGGCTTGGTGCTGGGTGGTTGTGGAACTTCTTTCACAGGATGAGGGAATTAGAACCTAAAAATGTTGAATGACTAGCACTGAGGTCACACAGCTAGTAATTAACAAGACTGGATTCGTACCTGGATGTTTATTCTCTTCAATTTTTTGTCCACCCCACCCCCATCATACAGAACTAAATATATTTATCAGCTCTGGAACCTAAGACTTCCTCATGTCGTTTCATAAGCGCATCCTTCACATGTCTGAAGACTGTGAGCCTGGAGAATACGGTGAGCCAGATGGCTCTCCATGCTTAGTTGCTCCTCGTGGTTATACCCTCCGCCCTGCCTATATCGAGCTCATCACTCTGCTTCCTCATCACTCTGCTTCTCATCACAACCTCATAACTTGACCTTGAACAGGGCCAGCCCCTCACCCTAATGCTCCTTCCTTAATGTCTGTTTGTAATCTTTAAACAATTTTTAAATTTATTTTTAAAATTTTGAGAGAGGCTCTTGCTAAAGTTGTCCAAGCTGGGTTTAAACTTGGGATCCTCCTGCCTCTGCCTTCCGAGTGCTGGGATTATAGGTGTGAGCCACAATGCCCAGCATTGTGGTGTGTGGTACTGCTTGTTGGTGGGTGTGAGTTACTACGCCTGGCATTGTATGTGGTTACCAGGGATTGAACTCAGGCCCTTGTGCTTGCAAGGCAGGCACCAGGACCCATGAGCTAAATCCCCAGCCCTACCAGCATATTTTTGTCAGGGCTTTTGTATTATTTGAGATTCACCTCCTTTGTGGCCTCCTTGAAACCTCTTGCTAGGAAGTGTCCTATACTACTAGGTTTTGTGCCTGTCCCTCCTCATCTTTGTGAGGCTGTGGAAGCAGGAGGAGATGGAGGGTCGTCCCCGGCAGCTGCCCATAGGTGTGCAACGGGCAGTTGGCTGGCCGTGGCTCTTTTGTTTCTTGGTTTCACTTTCCACTTCAGACAGGACCAAATTTCTGTTACCATTTTCTCTCCTATCGTGAGACTTCCTAGTGCTGGGCTTTTGTTCATTTTTGTTGTGACCTGTGGAGTAGATTTTATTCCATTTCCTCTCATTTTCAGATGTAGCCCTTTTAATGTATCTAGAAATTTATTGCCACAGTTGTCATTGACCACGTTGTTTTAGGTGAGAGATACTGTTATTAAGATCTGTTAGTACCTAACTCTCTCTAGTTTTCATTTTGAAGACTGTTAAGTATATTTCCCACTTTATTTAAACCCAGTCTTTTTCTTAAATTCGTCTTCTCTGATTACATTTGTCCCAACACAGCCTTGGAAATATATATTTGTATACACATATGCTGTGAACACTGATTTCTTCTCCTTGTGGAAAGCAATATGTTCTCGTCTCTTTTGGTCCTTTTCCCTCTGGAAGCTTAGGTATTTTTTCTTCCATTCACTGTCACGGATTCCTGCAGAACCACTTGCCCGCCACCAGTTATTCTAATGGTGGGTTAGAAAATAGGCTTTGGTGATGCCAGGCACTAACTTGGCATGGATCCCTGACTCTCCCTCTCCTTGCACACAGCTGTATGGCCTTGGATATCAGCCAGCCTTTCTGAGAACCTGTTTCCTAACCTCCATAAATAGATGGAAGTTCAATAGGGAATGGAGTTTGGGGCCTGGGGTTACTTCTGTCACACTCTTACCTTTATCCTTCTACCCTCGACCTTGCTAGCAAGTTTCTGTGTAAAGTCTGTGTGACAGGGACACTCTCGTCCCTTTATTCCTCCCCACCCTTGAACAGAAGCACTGATCTATGTTTCTGAGGGACAGCCTGTGGTCCGAGAGCATAGAACTGCTTAGGAGTGACCCAGCATCCAGGGCTGTCCTCGCTCTCCTTCTTCTCTGGTCCATGGTGGCTGTGTAGCCTCTCCATCTCTTTCTCTGGTCTTGAGTTGTGGTCAGGCTTTCATGTCCTGTGGTGATCTGGGGCAGGCCCTGGTGGCAGTGACTCCCCATCCCTGCTTAGAACCCCTAAGTCACTCCTGTACCCAGAGATTCCCACTCTCCCTAGTGTCACCCGGGCCTTGACGTGTGCATATACGTGCAGGATCCACTCCCAGCCACGGAGGAGTAGACAGTGCCATCTCTATTTTAGAGGCTCAGTCACCAATCACCCAGCTCTGTGTCATGCTCAGTCCTGGACGGCGCACACTTCCATGCAGCAGGTCCCAAGTGTTCATGTAGGGAGCCTGATTTACCCAAACAGCTCAAGGCAGACCCAGAACCCTTTGTTTTTGTCATACAACCCAGCCTGAAAACAAATTTTAATTAGCTTTTTCCACCATAAAAGATGTAGTCACACATGAGACACATAGGTCTGTGTGGAAGCTTGGGGAGGGGAGCTGTTTTAAACACTTTTTCAAGCTCTTTAAATTTTATTCATCCATCAGCTGTTAATGACTCCATCAGGCCACATCAGTGGCATTGCAAAACCTCGTGCTTAAACCTTTGCTTTCTTTCTGTTTACTGGCTTTGAGTTGGTACTGGTGCGGTTTGTCATTGCACTGTTTGGCTTTGAACTGTCTCATCATTTCATCCTTGAGTTTGTCAGGTAGTGCGTGCGTTTGAATTGAAGTTCCATTCTTTGATTTGTGGATGGACAAGCCATGCACTGTGTTAGTTGCCTGGGATACAAAGATGGAGAAGGTGTGAGCCACTGTGCGGTATAAAACTTTTGTCTTCTCTCTATAGTTCAGACTTATATCTCACCTAGACCTTTATCTACTTTGCTGTGGGTCATGAGAGCAACAGAATTTTATAATCATTGTTTGGTTTTGTAGTTCTAGAGATGGAACCCAGGGCTTTGTGTATCCTGCATAAGCACCACACTGAACTACAGTTCAAGCCCAGAGCAATGGCATCTTTTACTGTTTAAAATCAAAGAATCAGGAGTTAAAGATTTCCCAAGATGAATTTGCACTGCCTCAGTTCTTTAAGTTTTGATTGACAAAAATGGAATAAATTTATCACAGACAACATGGTGCTTTGAAATATGTATATGTTACGGAGTGGCTGTATCAAGGTAATTAACATATGGATTACTTCACACACTTTTTGTGAGTGTGATTGAGTACACTAAGCATGTGGTTTTAGCAGTTTTCAAGAAAACAATATTGTCTGTCACCATGTAAATCACTGCAACCTTCTCTATGGAAAACTTTGTGGTCTTTGACAATCACCTCCCCTGACCTCCGTGATTGAGCTCAGTTAAACCCATAGCTGTTGAAGGAGGAGAAAGTTACGAACTAAGTGAAATTAAACGCAGATTCAGTAGCAGTGGGAGCACAGAGGAAAGCTGTGTGAGAGTTCTGCTGGGATGCCAGCCACATTCTCGTTCCCCTGAGGGAACAAGATGGAGAGAAACTGTCCCCTGACTTCTGGCACAGAGGTGGGACAGAAGTCAAGGTCTGCCTCTGTGATGCTCTGAAGAACGAGACAGAGCAAAGGGCAGCAGAGCAAGGTGGAGCCAGGGGAGTTCCTTGTGTCTAAAGGCCAAATACTTCTTCCTGTCCTGCTCCTTATATCATACCCCTCAGCTAAAGTATTTTCTTTTATTTTTTCTTAAATTATTTTAGCTTGGTGTGATGGTACATGGCTGTGATGCCATCTGTTTGGAGGCTGAGGCAGGAGGATCTCAAGTTTGAGCGGAACCCGGGTAATTCAGTAAGACCCTGTCTCAAAAATAAAAACCTTCGTGGTAGAGCTCTTGCCTGGTATGTACAAGGCCCTGAGCTCAATCCTCAGTACAGACAGGAAGCAAACAAACAAAAATTAAAAAATTCTTCATTAAAAATGAATTCTTTCATTTGGCTAGCCATACATACGTAGTTTCACCTTCCAGAGCTGTGTTGAAGACACAGTATATTATGTATTCAGTCAAATGCATATTTAATATTTTGCCTGCCCCCAACATGGCTAAAGCTGTGTCCGGTATGCGTAGCTGTGCAGTCAAATGTGGAGGGTTTATTTAAAGAGCATTAAGCTGCTGCTGAACTGTCCAGGGTGCCCCTTAGCGGACACACGTAGTTCACTCTGGTGACATTCTAATCTCAGAGCCACTTCAGTGAGAAGAGGAACTCAGTTGTAGTTATAGACAAGAATGTGGAAGAGTCTCTTTGCAGTACTTTTTTGGACCTGTACCACAGCGGATACCGAGGTAATCTATCAGTTTGTGAGTGTCTACAAAATGCAACTCTCTAGATAACAGGTTTAAAGTAAAGATTTAATACAGTCTCCATCTCCTATGATGTTGCAGTGACAGTTTAAAACTCATTCTCTAAATCTCAGCAGACTTTATAGCTAGCAGTGGGCCAATATAAAGTTTAATAGCATTACAACACATAAATCATCTTTTAAAGATGCTACTAGTAGCTCCAATATTAAATGCAGACAATCGCCTGTGGTATAAATAATTTATCAAACACCATTTCAGATTAGCCTTCCATGCTGAGTTATTTATTTTAGCCTTTTCTGTACGGTTCCTCAGGCACTTTTTGAAAGACCCATTACTGGTCAGTTTAATGAACTTGGGGGTCTGTTTTGTCCCCGCAAGCACTCGGGTACAGCTGTGGTGACCATTACGTGGCCGACGTGGACCTCTTTGTGCCTTTTACAAGTGCTGCCCATTTGTCATGTAGCGGTAAATGGAGCTGCACATTGGAGTCCAGGGACACATTGTGCGATGCAGTGATGGAGACAAACAGATAGCTCTATAAAGTGCTGCTTGTCACAGCTGACTTGTAGTACAGTACATCACTCTTATTGTAATCTCATTTAAGAAGCAGGGGTGGCCCGGGGGACTGATATTCCCAGTTAGTTTGGTCTTTGTAGCCATAAAGCAGGAAGTGTTCTTTTATATTCTCTGAACTTTCAGGGAGTGTGCTTTTTGCTTGGATTAATTATTACAGGAACTTAATCTACGGTGTGGGGTGAGATCTGTCAGCAGGTTTGCTTGGACCACCTTCTCCTAGTTTGGGCTTCGTACAGTGGTCATTATATAGGAGTAAACTATTTTAGGAGCCCTCTGGCTTACTTTTCATCAATAAGTTATCAGTTACTAAGCAACAGCTGTAAGCCAGATTCTATAGTAGGTTCTTTCTACAGTTGATTTCTAATTTGTGCAACATTTCTCTGAGGTGGGATTTATTATTATTGTTATATTACAGAGCAGCAGAGTAAATTCAGGGGCAGAATGACCTGCCCGAGGTCACACAGCAGTTAGTAGGAGGCTGGTGTGCAAGCCTAATCTGTCTGCCTCTATCTGCCAGCTGGCCTTGAACCTAGGTCCCCCACTTGCATTCAATCACCAGGGTCATGATGCTCTTTTGGCCGAACATCTCAGAGTAAGAGGAAGCTGCCCTTGTCCTGGAAGCCCTTTTTCTAGTAGCTGACATGTGTCCCGCTGCTTCATCTACACACTGAATCTCCAGGTTCCCCGGAGACGAACAGCGTAAATCCATGAGCAGCTGGCCAGGGGAGGCTGCTGGCCTGGCAGGGGAGAGCATCGCACCTGGGCCTGGCCAGCTGGGGACATGCTCAGTGGCGGCCTGGTCAGAAGCCGTCCTTTGCAGCTGTCCCCAGGCAGATGCTGCTTAGGACTCAGGTCACTCCGAATCTTCTAGTGAAGGGAAGTGCAGTTTCCCTAGAAACAGTGAATCCTGTAAGAAGAAACTGCGTTTCCTGCATTTATTGTGGGCCAGAGACAGATAAAAATGTGGTGTTTTCCCCACCTTTTGCCTTTTGTTTGTGGATTTTCTTGATAGTTTTCTCAAATATTTGGTAGCACATGTAAAAGACAAAAGTTGTTTGATTGCAGAATTTTACTATAAAGAAAACACAGCATGAATATGCCCAGGAGTATATTTGCATATGTGTCTAGATTTTTGTGTGGGGATACTGTAGGCAGAGACAGTATTCAGCATTATAAAACAGTTCCTGGAACACAGTAGGTCTCTGGAAATATTTGTTGATGATATTAGCCATGTAAGTAACAGGCAGGCAGTAGAATGCTGGTAAGTTTCAACCTCTTTGTGGTGTGAGGATTTTGGGTGGTAAGGGGAGAAACGGGAAACAGAGACCTTCAAGCTTTTATATTTTTATGGGAATTAAGCCCAGGGTTTCATGTATGCAAGGCGAGCACTTTACTACTGAACTACTTCCTCACCCTTTTTTTTTACAGTTTTACTTATATTTTGAGGCAGGCTCTTACTAAGTTGTGCAGGCTAGCATCAAACTTAGATCCGCTTGCTTGTCTCCAAAATGGTTGGGATTATAGGCTTGTGGCATTGTGCCTTGCCAGTTCTTCAGTCTCAGTCAATGTCCATCTCTGGAGTTACATCATAGCAACGTTACTCTAGCATGGTAGGGAGTAGAGAAGGCCCTTTGGACTGTTAGCCTCAGGGCGTTTTGGGAAACAGTGCTCCCTACCCCAAGTGGCAGTAAGTGTCCGAGGAGCTGCTGATTGACCTTGTCAGATATTGGCACTACCATCCTCCTCCTCTAAAACTTGCCCAGGTTCTGAGAATCCTTGGTGACGGAGAGTGACATGGCCCTGAATCAGGGCCCTGCTCTCCACTGTTGCCAACTAACAAAGAGACCCCAGCACAGGGAGGATCGCTTGACAGATTGGTTTTGCTCCATGCTGTTGACCAGCCCTGTGACTGGGCAGGCAAGTCATGGCTCCCTCTCTGTTCTAGTTTCTGACAGTGCCAGTCTTCAGCAATGGTAGGAGGAAGAGTAAACGAGATAGAGTGTCGGAGTACCTGGCTCAGTGTTTGTCCCCTTAGAAATGTGCTGTATACATGTTAAGATTCACACCATTGCACAACATCTTCAATCCTGTACATGCAAGGGGGTGACTTTAATGCGGGGAGTCAGGCTCTTGTAAGATCTTAAGGAATTATCTTCCCTCGAATTGGTGGAAAGAAATTTAAAGAGTACGTTTTTTCAATTTTTAACAATAATACTTACCAGCACACATGATAATTTAAAGAGTACATCGGTGTATACCTGACGCACTTTGGAATTTACACATTTAGAATTTTATCAGTTATACAGTCATGTTACAGAATATTTGCAAAGTAGAGGAAGACTCAGTGGTACTCATAGCAGGCTAGTTCCGATGTCCACTTCAAGTGGATTGACATTAGATATCCATCTCTCTAATATCAGGCATACATTTCTGGCTCTTTTAAATCTCCCATCCCTGCCCCTCAAAATAAAATCACTGGAGAAAAAAGGATCTGCAGTCCTAAATTCTGCCAGCAGGACTTGTGGTATCAGCTGCTATTGGCTGGCTCGAGGTAACCAGCAGCAATGGTGAGGAAAGACAAAGCAGGGGAAGTGGTAAAATGCCAAGAAAGGCGGGAAGGGGAGAAGGGAGAGGAGCCAGGAGCCAGGAGTCAGGAGCCAGGAGCAGGGCTGAGCCAGGGGCTCTGCACTGCTAAGGGGGGGGGGGGGGGGTGGAGGGGAGGCAGTGAAACAGGTTGGAGTGAGGTTGCCTGAGCCAGTTGGTGATTGGGTTTTGCTGTCTGTGTGGTGACAGTAGCCATCTCCTTAGCTAAGGAACTTTATTTGCTATCACCGTCAGAGGTTCTGGTGAGGCCTTTTTTCAGAGGAAGGAGGTTTCTGGTTTTCTGAGATGGGGCCTGTGTAGTCCAGGGTGACCTCAGACTCGCTGATCTGTTGAGTCAGCCTCCCGAGTGCTGGAATTATGGTGGGCACTATCACACTGGGTCTGGTGAGGCTTCTGAGACACTAATGAGAAGAGTTCCAGGAGAGTTCTGATTAGAGGACCCTAATGAGTTTGAGTGAATTCTTAAGGGGCTGTATTTGTACAAGAGAATAACTGGCTTCATGGGCCCCCATGTACATGTCATTTAGGAAGTGCATGATAATAATAAAAATAACCTCCTAGTCTTGCTGCTAGTTTGAGGAAGCTGTGCTTCCCACAGAACCTCTTACCCTTCTGAGTCTGTAGGGGGCGCACATGTCACTGCCATCCCAAGCTAGGCAAGGCAGGCAGGGGAGCAGGAGGCTGGAGTGGGCTCAGGTCTTCTCACAACTCAGAGGCAGTGAATTGCCCTGGGAGCATCTCGGGCTGGGTTTGGGGCAGGGAATCTTCCTGAAGCGTTGGATGAGCTCCTTCTACCAGCCGGCATTTATGTAGACTGTCTGGGAAGCATGAGAGGAGCTGCAAAGGCAGCTTTCTTTTCTTTGGAGGTTGGTTCATTTCTGTCCTTACTGCCTGAGGGGCTTACACTTAGTGTCCCCCAGCTTATGTCCAGCCACTTGCTGTTGGATCCTGTTTCCTGAGTGCCTGGTCCTGCTCCAGCCGGTGTTCCCAACACTCCTGCTCAGTTAGCTTGGTCCTTACCACACCATGCTGTGGTTATGTGGGTCTAGTGTCCTCCTGGACTGTCGGGTCCCCATATGATAGGGTCTCTGTGTCTCCCTCCATCTCTGCAGCCCTCGCTCCTGACCACATCTTCTTGACAAGGGAACAGGTCCACTGCTGGGGACTAAGACTTGCTGTTTTTAGGCAAAGCAAAGGAGAGAGTGATTCGGAGCTGTCTGTTCAGTGAACTTTGAGCTTGGGAGTAGGGAGAGGTCTCACCCTTTGTTCTAACACTTCTAGAACTACTGTTGGATTGATGTTAGTCTGCTCATGATACTGAAGTTGCTATTATGTTACTATGAAGTAAGTTTTAGCCATTGCTGAATGTTTTTGATCAGAGTTTTAAAAAACTAAACCCACGGGCCAAATCCAGCTCAACACTTGTTTTTGTTAATAAAGTTTTATTGAGAAACACTCTTACCTATTTGCTATCTGTTGTTGTGGCTATTTGATGCCACCATGGCAGAGAGGAGCAGTTGTGAGACTGATTTGCCCACAAAAGCTGAAATATTTACAACCAGATTCTTTACAAGTAGTAAGTCCTGACCTGTTTGAGATGATGAAATGTTGCCAGGCCCTAGCTCCCCGTTCTGTGGTGGCTCTGATGTGAAGCCATGGTAAAAGCATGGTGTGTGCAGTAAGAGTTTGAAAGTCCCAATCTTTTAAGTATAATAATTAAAATAATTCTTGACTAAAAAAAAAAAAAAGAGTTTGAAAGGGTCAGGTCCTGCACTGCGCAGCAGAGCAGCTTTAGGTGAAGCATTAGAGCTCTTTGAGATATTTTCTTCATCTGTAAAGTGGGTGTTGGGAACACTGTGCAGCTCCCAGATCTTGCTCTCTACCATGAGAGCACTTTCACAGCAGGCCTGCAGCTCACTGTGGGGACCCTGTGTCCTTCTCTTTCTAGGAGGAGGAAGCAAAGAAGCTGGTGAGTGAGGCCATTGCAGCTGGTGTCTTCAATGACTTGGGCTCTGGGAGCAACATTGATCTGTGTGTCATTAGCAAGAACAAGCTGGACTTTCTTCGCCCATTCTCAGTGCCCAACAAGAAGGGGACCAGGTAAGTGAAAGGATGACCTTCCGGTGTCCTGGGTGTCCGGAGTCCTTTTCCCTGGGCATGAAAGCCAGTGTCCTTAGCCAGCTTTACACACCCAGAATGCTGAACCAGCATTTGCGCCGTGACAGCGGTCTACCACAGGGTGTGGAAAAGTGACTTAATGCAGAGAGTACGGAGAGGATTGGGCCCCGAGAGTGCACTTAGGCCGTGAGCCAGGGCCCAGAGGAGTGTGTCTTTCCTGGCTGAAAGAAGTGACACCACAGAATGGAGCCCTGTAAGCAGGTGTGTTTTTCCTCACCCTGCTCCAAGACAGCAACAAGGTTCTAATCTAGTAGCTGGGAGCAACATCTCAGTGTGGTCTTGCTGACCATGTTCGTGTCACTAGAGTCGTGCCATTGAGCTGTGACATATGCCATGCCTATGGCTTGTCATGGCAGTGCATGCCAGGTTTAGGGGACCAGAGTGGGGTTCCAGCTGACTCAGTGATGCATGTATGCCACTAGGTTCTCAGCAGTTTCTCAGGGGTGTCCAGCTGCTGGGCTACCACCTGACCTCGCCCTTGAGCCCAGCGTGTGGCTTCTGAATTCAGCTTCGAGCTGTGGAAGTGAGTGACCAGCAGTGTCTGATATCTGCTGGGGGCAGCTTGCCTTCATTGAGTGCTTGCTCTTATCCTGCACTGCAGGTCTGGAGCTCCAGCACTCCCCAAGGGCAAGGGCAGGCTGTTACCATGGCTGCTCGGTGCATGTCCATGGGCCAGGGCGGCCCAGCAGCACAGATCTATCTGGAGGCCGCTGGCTGGCTCTGTAGCTGTGGGCATCAGTTTTCCTGCACATGAACCGACGGAGCTAGACTAGGTGATTTCAGAGAAGCCCATGACGTTGCTTGGGCCTTGAACAGGTAGGGAAGCAAGCTGTCAGGCACAGAGCTTTCTGGGAGAGCAGGTTTAGCCCAGCTCCCTGAAGTAGTGGGAGAGAGGAGGTTGTCACTCCTTCCAGACTGAACAGTACTCTGGGTAGGGGTTCTGAAGGCCCTGTGTGAGCCATGTAAAGCAGTATGTGTGGCTGAGAAGGGAGCGTGGTCACAGCCTGTATTTCTCACCTATAAAGGAGCCATAAACAAAGTGACCAGGTGTTTTGCTGTCCGGGCAGGGCTGCTCTCCCCAGTTCTCTGGGGCAGACAGCACTGCAGTGACAGTGTCCACCCTGCTGAACCCTACTGTGGCTTCTCAGCCGACTGACGATGGGACACCACTTAAGTGAGGCAGATCCTTTTCAGAGTGAGCGGTAGGTAGAGACAGAGCCAGAGGCCTGGGTAGGTGATAGTGCCCAGTGGCCCTTACCCTATGGGCTGTGATCACTGCTCTGTGCTGTACTGTCCACCACTGCAGGTGGTAGAAACCTGCCGTGTCCAGGCCCCTACAGTGGGGACATCTTGTGGCATGCCTCCCAAGACACTGGGGGTATAGCTCAGATGAATAACACGGGCCACTGGACTGTGGCTTCACGGCTGCATGGCGCTGCCAAAGCCCTGGTGGGCTGAGAGGCACCCTCAGATACATGCGGCTGCTCGAGCCCTTGCAGAGTGGGTGGGTGGGAAGGTCCTGCAGGAGTAGCGCAGGCTCACCCTTCTGCCCCAGCTCCAGGGTGTGATGAAGAACACTTTTTTGTGCTTTTTTGGCTTTCTGCTCCCTCTGTGAGCCCAAGAAACCATCTGAGAGGACACTTTTCCAGGATGGTCATGGCAAAGCCAGCAGCCTTCGATTAATCTATGCCAGCTGGGGACACACCAGAGCATCCTTGGGGGTGTGCTTCTGCGTGACTATGTCAGAACTCCGGGCCCCAGTGTGAGTGAACAGATCATCTGTGTGATGACTGCCTTCCATGCACACCCCAAGAAGAGGCTGCCTCCTGTGGTGATCCATCATGTCTCTGCAGGGCAGTTAACCTGAATCATGAGTGTATAGGCCAAGGTGACAAGCTGGGGCATCTGACTACAGACACTGTTTATTGTTGGTACTACTAAGCTGCTCGGCATACAGATGTTGGCTGAGCCAGTCCTGTTACTGAGGAAAGAAGGATGACTATAGCCAAGGGGAGAGCCTTCACATGCACAGGCTGCTAACAGACACACCAAGGCAGAAACCTGCGTGTTGTGTGGGGACACTGAGCACACACTGGGGCAGTGCTGTCTGGACTTCCTCCTCCATGTGCCAAGATTGTGCCCGCCAGGTGTCCCTGTTTCTTAGCCCTTGGAGGCAGTGGGAAGGAAGCCAGGGGACCTGACTGAGGGGAGTGCGGACTACTTGCGACTGACCAGAACTTTGTACCCTCTAGCTGTCTGTCCGACACCGGAGGGGGATCCTAACTCTGCTTTGTTTCACTAGGTTTGGCCGATATAGGTGTGAGAAGGGAACCACTGCAGTCCTCACCGAGAAAGTCACCGCTTTGGAGATTGAAGTGGTGGAGGAGACTGTCCAAACAATGGACACTTCCTGAGGGGCTAGTGGGTGGCTGGGTGCTGCCTTGGAAGACCGGGGCAAGGGAGCCTTCTGGGAGATACTCATTTGGTTTGCTGAACAAAGCTCAATAAAAATGAAAGCCACAGTGGGTGGCTGAGGTTTGAGGACTGTGGCTTTGGGGCCGCTGAGGCCCATCGATCTGGCCTCCCCTTCGGGCTCCTGATTGTTCTGGGAGAACCACTGTGGTTCAGGCGTCAGCAGAATGGCCTCCCTGAGAGAGGCTGACCACCTCTGGCCTGAAGCTGTGCAGTCACCTTGGTTCCTCAGGTGAAACCCACTCGCTCCCCACTTCCTGTGCTGTGGCGCCCAGGCCCTGCCTGGGGCACGGGTGTCCTAGTAGAGTGATGTGTGCAGCAGCCAGGCAGGAACGCAGGTGTGCCCCAGGCTGGGTGGCTCCGAGGTAGAGCGAGGCCCTGGGTTCCATCCGCAGCACTGCAAAAGAGTAAAGTCTTCCAAGTTTGCGTACTCAGGCGCTGCCTGGTGTGCAGTGTCGGGAAGGGGGGCCCAGGACAGTCTCCTTTCACGCAGCTGGGTGAGCCTGCTGTGCCAGATTCATGGGCATTGGAAGAATGTCCTGGGACTCACAATGAGGATGTGGCCATGTCACAAGCCGTCGGGCTGAGAACCTTGGAGACTCTTAAGTTCCATCGGGCAAATTGCTCTTGGGTCAGGGAAAGTGGGTGGCACGTGGCAAGCGAGTTCTTCTGTGTGCTGAGGCTGCCAGTGCCAAGGATCTCTTGAGAGCCAGAAGTGGAGTCATGCGCAGAAATATCTGTCTGGAATTGGGGGAAAACTGAGTGGCTAGTGTTGGGCCGGACACAGGCGCCGATTCTCCCCCACAAGGAAACGTGAGGTGCCGCCCACCCGAAGCAGCTCCCCTTGGGAACAGCTGGGAAGTGGGCCGGGGAGATGAATGTAATTACTGAGGCTGCACTTGGCTGATGGCTGTCAGATGCATTTGGGGAGCTTTAAGAAAATTCCGAGATTGCTCAGAATGTCTGGGGCCTGACAAGCTGTTTTCCAAAGCTGCTCAAAAGTTGTATTGCTGACGTGTTCAGTTTAGGATCTCCCAGTTCAAGAGGAAACTGTTGAAGCTGCTCTAAGCCCCGCAGCACTCCCCTCACAGAAGGTGCCCTTCCCACTTAATTTCAGACACAAGGGTGTGAACAGCAGAGGCCTCCAGGAGAGCTCTGAAGCTTGAGGTGCTGCGCAGAGCACAGCTCAGCTTGGAGGCAAAGCAGCCTCAGCCTCCGGGGCCCTCTCAGCCTGGTGAGGTCAGGGCCTGGCCGACACCACTGAAAGTTGTTAACTTGCGTATAAAAACACAATTCAAACTACTTCTACAGCTTGAATTTCCTTAAATTCACATTTATAAATTAGTCTTCACAGTTAATCCTATTTGGGAACAAGCAATAAATGAACATATTTCTGTTTTCCTACACATAACTCAGTTATACTTTAATTCTGACTGTATGGCCCTGAAGGGTGAGTGGCTACTGCTTTGGGATCATGTGCAGTGTGCTAATGACCATCATTTATTTTGAATTCTGTCAGCAGCCTAAAGGTAGGTGGCATTAGTCCCATTTTAGAGATGAGGAAAGTAAGGCTCAGAAAGGCTAAGAAACTTGCCCAAGGTCACACTAAGGAGTTGCAGAACCAGATTTGCCGAGAAGAGCCCGAGGACAGAGCTGTAGCCCACGCTCCCTTCCCACAGAGGGAAATGCTTAACACTGGTCATGAAATGAGCCACCAGCACTCAGGAGGTGACAAGGGAGCCTGGCACGTGGCAAGGGTTCAGGAGATGAGTAACCGGGCTGCCCAGACCTGGCTTTCAGGTGCCATTTGCCTTGCAAAGCTCTGCTAGGTACTGGATTGTCATCATCACTCATCAAGTTATAAAATGCAGATTAAAATATTAGTGATATCTCTATGCTAGTTTAAAAAATTATTTCCACTTTATCCCTTAACAACAGAGTAAATTGAGCACACAGCTTGATTGTCTGGAAAGATACTAAGACTAAACTGAACTTTCTGCTAACCATTGTCAGAGGCTCACCACACAAGTCACAGCATCTCCTGCAAGTCTCCTGCCAGGGTGGACTTGGACAGGTCTCAGAATGCCCCAAAGAGTCACATGACAGTCTGGATCAGGGGCTTTGGTGGCTTGCAGCGCCTGCTGTAGTAATAAGCCAGTTGAGATGGTCCAAACAGTACAGAGAAAAGACTTTGGGTTTTGACGTTGCCCGACTCCTCTGCGTTCAGCATCTGCTGCAAAGGCTGGCCGCCTTTAGGGGACCCACTGAACCCACTGAACGGTCTCAGCTGTGCTGTTGAGGCTGCAGGAGGCTGCTCCAGGAGAAGACTCGAGTAAGGCAAAGTGGTGTCAGCTGGTGACGAGGCTCGGTGCCGTTCAGGTGCTGGACATCCAGACGTGCATCTGCTTGGCCACCTGGTGCACGTACACGATGTCCGGTCTCTGGTCAGGATCTGGGTAGATACACATGCTGACCAGTTCCCGGAGCTGCGAGGACAAAGCAGTTGCTATTAGGGAGAAAGCAGTTGTTACTAGGAAAGCCTTAGCAAGCGTTTCTGTCCGCACTGTTGCGTTGAGTCCTTGCAGCACCCAGAAAGTGCTACTGTTGTCCCCATTCGAGGTGAAAAATGATGTTGTGCAAGGCTAAGTGACAGGTGCAAGGCCACAGAGGTCCCAAGGACAGCCAGGCCCACTCCCAGGCCTGTCTGGCCCCACGGCCACGCTTTGAGACTCTTGAGAGTTGTTGTCTTCAAATAATTTTGAACTGTGCCCCTTTGGACTGATCTGTTTGTGTGTGTGTATGTAGTGTGTGTGTGTGTGTGTGTGTGTGCGCGCGCGTGCCCTGCATATGCGTGTGCGTGTGGCTGCTGTCAGTCACGCAGAGGCCCAAACCCGAGGACCTGACTCAAGGAAAGGGCTTATTGATCATAATAAATGCATTAACATGCAGCAGGGCTGCAGTCTGCCTACCCCCTGGCCTCTTCATTGTGCTCATGAAAGACGGCGCTTTTAATTATACAGACACTGAGGGCTTCTCCTGCCCGGGCTGGGGGAGGGGTGGCGTGAGCCTCTGATCACCTCCCTTTCTGATAGCCTGGGTGCCAATTATTTTAATGGTAATTAAAATAATGACCTTAAAAAGCCTATGTGTTAACTTGCAAGGCTGGGCTCACTGCACTGTTTTCCATTTAAATACCTGCCACTGTGGGGGCTGGGTGCCCCTGCTGTCTGTGGGGACAGGAGAGGTCCTGGACAAGAGGGAGCTGAGTGGCCTCCATGGTCACTCCTGGGGGTCTGCAGCAGGGCTGGAGGGATGTCTAGAGGCCCAGGGCTGGGCTCCTCCTAACTGGCCCTGGGCAGTGCCTGTGACTTCCATGTGGTATTGTTGGTTCCACTGCTTCCTTTGACCCTGGGAGGAAGGGTGCAGCCTATCAGACACCTGGTGAGCTCTCTTGCCGTCCACAGCTTGGGAAGGCAGCTGTGGTCAGCCTCTGCCAAGTTAGAGCACCCAGGAAAGCTAGGTTAAGATGGAGTTTGTGTGACCACACAGGTGGCACTTGATTTCGTCAAGAAACAAAACAAAACAACTGTTCTCATTTCTGAGCGGTCATGGGGTATACTGAGGTGTCTAGGGGGCGGCAAAGCCCAGAGATGGTGCAGCCTGTGTGAGGGGCGGCCGGCCTCATAGCCGCTGAAGGCCTGCTCTGACCTCAGGCCCAGGGAAGCTCCCTCCAGGCCTCACCCCTTGGATGCTTGGCTGTTGTAGGGACCTGCACGAGATAGGTAGCTAGGGGCAGTGAATCAGAGTTCATCCTGTCATCCTAGCGGATTCCTTTGCTAGGCTGGTGGTCTCCTTGAGAAGGTGGGGGAGAAGAGTGGGTGTAATCACGGCAGTGGCTATGGTCCTGAGGGTGGACTCACACCAACACGGGCCTTCGATGGCGGGGTTGGGGTCCAAGGAGAAGGGTGCCTGGGGCTCCTGCTGGCCACCACCGCTGGCCGGCGGGGCTCCGGCTCCCTGACTCACCTTCTCGGAGTAGTGCTCCCCCGGGAGCGGTGGGTAGTCACACTGCTCGATCTTCTGGCAGAGGGAAAACAGATTCATTTTATCTCCATAGAAGGGGCTCTGGAGGGCAGCCATCTACAGGAGAGAAGACGATGGGTTGGTTCCAGCCTCAACGCCCGGGAGGCCTCCAGACAGAGCTAGGCCCCCCTCTGGTCCTCATGGTGACAGTCTGGAGGACATTGCCATTCTGGGATACCCAAGGAATCCCTACTTGACCTCAGGCCAGGACAGAGAACCAAAGTCCTGTCTCAGGGCCTGTAGGAGCTGAAGGAGGTGGGTTTTGTGGGTGCTTTCTGGCTTTAGTTTTCTGAGTCACCCCATCTTCATATCTGTGTCCACGGGCAGTGTGCTTGAATTTGCAGGTGCTGGGTACAGCATTCCAGGTTTCTTTGGCCAGGTCCAGGAGCTTGCCACAGGGTAGCATTTGTGGGTCCAGTGCCTGGCCTGGCAACGTGTTTTCGGGTGGGTTTGTGGGGGCAGCATCACTGCTGTCCATCCCACTACAACCCCTCCTCACCTCTTTTAGGAGAGGGACTGACAGAGGGGACCTGACCAGGAGCTAGCTTTGCCACCCGGTCTGCTAATGGCCTGACTAGGGCCATGTATCTCCCAACATTTAAATGGGAGGCTTGGGTGCCAAGGGTTAATTGGGCAGTTTCAAAAGGACATCTGTTGCCACAGGAGAGAGCAGCTGAGGCCCCAGGGCAGTCATGGCGGTGACTTGGGTGTCCCTGAATTGTGACTGTAGGATCCAGATGGATTTTCCTGGAGATGGCTTCTGTTCCAAGTAGACAGGGCATTTAATATTGGCCCTGACAACACGAGTCCTAGTTTTTTATGCAAGGGACCTATTGTCCTTCAGCAGGCTGATCTGATTTTCACAAACTTGGCTTCTTGGGTGCAGGAAATGAGGCAGGAAGCCCCCGGCTCTACCCTGCCTTCCCAGCACCTTGCACACAGCCTTGTCTGGAAGGAGCCTTTCTGCAGAGTCAGGGCGCTTGGCGTCTCCACCCAAACTGCAGATTCCCATGGAAGTGGACCCCGCCTCCCTGCAGCCCCTCTGGCTGCCAGCCTTGGCCTTCCACCCACATCAGGGCAGTGGGCCGTGAAGGACCATTGGGCTGCTGGCGATACTGGATTAGAACGATTACCAGGGACAGTGAGATCCCTGCACCGGTGGCCACCCAGCCTCTGGCTGGTCGGAGCAGATGAGGAACTGTTTGGGGTTGATGCTGGTTCCTCGTTAGATGTTGGAGCCGCCAGCGCTATGGCTCTCAGCTTGTGCCGCCTCGGAAACGCATTCCCTCCTGGGAATTACCGGGATGACACCTGGCTGAGGCCAAGCACAGGTGGTGCCTGCCCTGCTGGGAGGACGGGTAGAAAGTGGTGCACGATCACAGAGACGATCACAGAGAGACGTAGGGGAGAGAAGGGATTGGATTTCAGCAAGAACAGGGTACCAGGCACCCGTTTTGTCACCCAGCACTTCTCCAACTCGTCCTGAGGGAAGGTGGCTCAGAGGCCATGCAGTTTTCAGCCCTGCTCTTGGGGGTGGGGGTGTTGGACACTTGGCTGCCCAGGCAGGAGTCCCAGAGCAGTGTCACATGCCAGGCATAGCTGGGCTCCTGCAGCCCACGTCCTTCTCAGGCCTCCATTCTAGATGGGCCCTCAGCTACGGGAGCTCCTGCTGAGGGTGCTGCCCCAAGCGCGCCAGTTTCCTCCGCTCTTAGCGCAGAGCTGGGCTCCTGTGCAAATAAACATCCTGCAGAGGTCAAGTGGCCGCTGGGCGCCTCCCCAGGCATCGCTGGTAATGAAAATAAAGCACCAGACCTTCCAATTCCCAAGGCACACTCTGGCATCCAGGGCAATGTCGCCGTCTGGCCAGCTGGCATGGCTCTCCAGAGCCTGGCCTCAGTGCTCCACTGGGCACCCATGGAGTGCACCAGCTAAGGGTGTGATGGCTTCTTGCTAGCCATGAGTCAGCGTGGGGACTGTGCAGACAGGATGAAATCCAGGATGTTGTCCTTGTCCTGATCTTAGGAGGTGCCATGTTATCATTGTGCCCTAATGTGGAGGGCAGAGCAGGCAGAGGCGCTGGCAAGCAAGAGACTGCAAGGGCAGGAGGGCCGCGGGACCCGGGCAGCTAGCCCACTTTCACAGGAAGGAGTGGCATCTGCGGCTTGGCGGGAGCCCCTGCCCACACCCTGACTGAGCCCCGTTGGACTGGTGCTGGACCTCGGGTCTCCAGGACTGAGAGGGCAAATGCTGTGTGAAGCCATCAAATCTACAGTCATCTTTGCAGCTACCACAGGACAGGGACTGATTCAGGGGCCTTCGGAGATTGTAGCTATGCCAGGGCCAGGCCTCTTGGGGTGGCCCTGGCGGAGGGCTGTGTCGCCCTGGGGCCCAGGCCATGTCCACCAGCACCACCTGAACTCCCAGTGCCATCTGGAGTGGAGAGGCCTTTGTCACAGCCCTGTGGGCGGCATCCCCAGAAGGACGCCACAGGCTGCTGGCAGTGAGTGCAGCCGTGACCACGGATGTCTCCTTCCAATTATGCAGCCCTGGGCCCAGATGCGCCCCTCCCTGTCTGCGGGAAACAGCAGTATCTCCCCTGTGGGCCATGGCAGTGGGAGGGGTGCTGCCCTGCTGCCCCCAGGGGCCACCACCACTGGGAGCCAGGGGGCCATGAGGATGGATGCCCGACCGCA
Organism: Petromus typicus; assembly: GCA_004026965.1. NCBI lineage: Eukaryota > Metazoa > Chordata > Mammalia > Rodentia > Petromuridae > Petromus > Petromus typicus. The sequence goes on along the minus strand of PVIR01004288.1, from coordinate 43,086 downwards.
GGGGACGTGACTGACGGACTCTATTGACTTCCCATGGCTGATAACCCCGGCTGTGACCTGACCGCCCGACACTGCCACGAAATCCTTCAGCCCTGTGGAGCGGGGCCACCAAGGGGCAGACTGCCTCAGCAGACACAAGGCAGGTGTCCAATGGCAGAGAGAGTGTTGACAAAGTCTGTTTCTTGGGCAGAGGGAGCCAGCTGCCTGGCAGCTTAGGAGATGCACACATCCTTCAGCCCGGTGGGCACGTGTTTTGTGCAGGGACCTCCATGGCTCACAGAGAGCAAAACAGCTTCCAGGAAATGGGAAACACAGAACGGAAAACAAAACAAGCCATCTGGACGAGGGACAATATCCATGAGGCTAGGACAAAGGGGAACCGTTCCTGGGGGTGAGCTGAGCCACGGCGCCTTCCCACTGGCCAAAGCAAAAGGTGGAACATGGCAAGCTGCTGGAGCCTCACCTCGAGGTGGGCAGCAAGTGCCAACCATTTGGCTAGCACTGTGTCCTTGTGGACAGGATGAGGGCCACCCCAAGGCCAGGCAGGCACCATGCCATGGGCCTCCCTTGTGCCCCGCTGCAGGCAGGCTGGGGCCCCATGGCACACGGGGCAGCGCTGACTTGCCCTGGCCTGACACTAGGACTTGAGCTCAGGTCCTTGCAAGTGTAGTCAGCTCCTGCCGGCCGCCACATCTTTCCCCAGATGACACAGCTGGGAATCCACAGGTGAGTTCGTAATTACTCTTGCCCCTCTATGCTGAGGACACTGGCTTGGGCTTTGGGAGCCCCGGAACAGCTGCTGTACCCACAGGACAATGCCCACGCGGAGGTGATCACCCTCTACCTGCTGAAGCAGCAGGACTACAGCATAGCTGGGGAGATGGACCCAGGGCCTGTCCTAGGTGATGGGCACCAGTCCCTGGGGCTCCCCCCTGCCCCACCTGCTGCACTGTGTTGTTGGCCCTGGCTGTCCTAAGGGTCCCCGCACAGGCAGAAAGGCAGGCAGGGACTTTCCTGTGTCCCTGCTAAGGACAGTTCTCATTTTCATCTCTTTGCTCCTCTTGATAAAGACAGTGACTCCCCTCCACATTCTGTGCCCACTGTCTCCTGCCAGGCTTACCCATCCACCCTGCTCAGCCACTCCTGGTGCTGGTCCACGCAGGAGCTGAACCAGGGAGAGACAGGATGCGGGGGCTGTGCTCCGCACGCCCAACTGAGGCAGCCAGCAGGCTGCATCCCGGCTACTACTCCTTCAGCCTTCTACGCCTGATGCCCTGCAGGGGCACACAAAGGGCACATACATGTCCCTGTCAGTTCCAGGCCATAGCCTTGCGAAGACACTGTGAAGTCAGCCATAAAGAGGAAGCACAGCTCGACCTCATGGTGTCTACCTGGCCCCCAGGAAGGGGAGATCCTGCTGCCCAGAGGCCCTGGGCATGAGAGTGGCCATGCTGTGTGCCATGGCAGTGGTGGGTGCCTCATGTCTTGGGCTGATGTATGAGAAATGGGGGCAGACAGAGCTACCCGTCCCCGGGAGGCAAAGGAAGCAGGCTTCCTGGATGCTGACACATTCCTGGCCCTGGACACTGCCCTGTATCACAGACTGTCCCCAGTCACAGTGGTGTCATCGGAAGGTCCTTTCAGCCGGTCAGTGCCATGTCAGACCCACATGGGCTCTTGTCTATCTCACTGTCACAGCTCCAACAGCGCAGGGCAGGAACTACTGCTCTGATTTTACAGATGGGGACTCGGAAGTTCTGCAGATGGTCACTTTTGCAGCCACCCAGCCAGGGTGGTAAGATAGTGTGGTCAGCAACACAGAGACCCCAGAGGGTCTGAGTCTCCCTACTGGTGGGGAATAGCCTGTGTTCCCCACTCCACTCCCAGCTGTGGGGTCCCAGAGTTGCCAAAATGGGTCTGGCTTCTGTGTACTTCTGCTGTCTCATGTCCAAGTCCACCGAGACTCGGGCACAAGCCTTCTATGAGATGTGGATGCCTTCAGAAGGGAAGTGACCCAGAGGCACAAGCTAGCCCTAAATCCTCTCCTGTTCCCAGTGCCCTGGAGGGGGCCTGACATATCATAAATAATCAAGAGCCAGCAGAATCATCAGAGGTGCGTGTAGCTGCCGAGGATATACACTGCTCCATCCCCCCTGAGATGCAAGTGAGCCCAACCCGCACGGGCGCCCCCCAAGGTCTGCGCCAGGGCCAGAGGCTCACCTCGTAGAGCAGACAGCCTAGGGACCAGATGTCGGACTTGAAGTTGTAGCCATTCTCGTGGATCCTCTCCGGTGACATGTAATACGGTGTCCCGACTAAAAGAAGCAAGAGGCAGGACTCAGACCCGGTGTGGAAGAGCCGGAGCACAGTGCGGGGAAGGTGAGGACGGTCTCGGTCTTCGGGCAGCCCTGTCTCCTGGCCTGTCCTGTTTCCTGCCAGGTGGGATAGCCGGGCAGACTGCACGTGTAGTGGGATGTGGCATGGATTCCAAGAACCTTACCAGAGCCAAGTGTCAGGGGTGGGCATGGGAACAGGATTCCTTTAAGGGCTTGACCTGGAAGAGTTCAGATCACACTCTCAACATGAGCAGCCACGGCTGATGCCGACCTCACTCATGTTCGTGACAGCCCTGTGAGGGGACACCGGGGAGACAGATTGGTGACCCTGAGGCCTGGGAGAAGACGGTCACATAAAAGCAGCAGGAAGAGGATGGACCCAAGACCCAGTGGGCTCTACCATCCATAGGCAGCTCTGGCCATCGTGGGGTTGCCTGAGTTTTAAGTAGTATAGAGAAGACTGTGTTAAATCTTATTTGACTTAGAAACCAAGAGAGAAAACCATCTGGATGTGAGTACCCGGCAGGGCGGACAGGCAGAACATTGTACTCCATTTCTGCAGTGCTGGGGACTGAACCCGGGTCTTTGTGCATGTTGGGCCAGTGCTCTACCACTGAGCTCCAGCCCCTGCCCCCCAGAGTACGTTTTCAAGCTTCTGTAAATCAGTTGGCAAAAGACAACCTTGTCTCTCTAATGAGGCCTGAACGCTCATCACCCAGAGAAGGCCTGGGTGCCAGCAAGTCCAGGAATAGCACCAGCTCTCTAGTTTCTCACCAGGGAAGTGAGAAAGCAGAAGCAGAATGAGGCTGGACCACACACCCAGCCGAAGAGTTAAGATGCAATAAGGGGAACCAGGGATGTAGCTCAGTGGTTCCGCGCCTGCCTGATAAATGCAAGGTCCTGAGTTTGATCCCTGGTACTGCAAAAAAAAAAAAAAAAAAAAAAAGAAAAGATAAAGCAAAGCAAGCCATGAGGGTGGCAAGCACAGCAACTGGATGTCTTGTGTGCTTGACACCTTGGAAAATGATCAGATGACATCTTTTAAAGTGAACTTTGCTGGCGCTGTCACTGAGCCATCTCACTCCTAAGTGGGTGCCTACAATGAGCCTTCTGTCCTTTAAAGACAAGACCAAGAGCTGTAGAGGGGCTTTATTCAAAAGAGCTGCAAACTGAAAATAATATCAGATGACAGAATGGGTAAACTGATCAATGACAGTCCAGTCATACAGTGGAATACTACACAACAAGAAAAAGGGCAGATGTCATGTACACGCAACCAAATAGGTCACAACACCAGATAGGCACAAAAGCACACACTATATGCTTCCATTTTTTCCACATTAAGTTCAAAGACAGGAAAAACTACTCCAAGGGGCTGGTGAACAGCAAGGCTTGAGCAGGCTTCACTGTATATAAACATATCTCAACTAAAATGTAAGAAAAAGGTTTTTAATAGCTGTGCTTCTAAAAGGAAAGCCAAAAAATTATGGGCACACTTTTGAAGAGCTAGTCCTGTGAAAAGACAGGATGATTTCCTGAAAGAGACTGAGCTCCCCACCACTAAGGAGTGCAAGCTACCCGAGGTTCTGAGGTAAGCCTGCTTGGAGAAGGACTCTTCCAGAAGCATTAGGACCAGGCTTTTAAGGACATTGTCATGGGTCTGGAGACTCCACATCAGGTGAAGGGTTGGGTGCAATCTAGGGAGCCAGGTGACTGAGACTGGGTCTGAGAGGAGGCTGAGACCCTGGAAGCCGTGTCCCACCCCAGGAGTTCCCTGGACCCTCGGGGGGGAAAAGGGTCCATTCAGTAGGTGACACTCAGAAGCCAACAGGCTCAGGCTGCGGAATTTCCTGGGCAAACAAAAGATAAGTAACTTGATTCTGCCAAGGAAGGGTGTTTTAAAAAAGTGAAAACTCCAGCTGCCATTTAGTGATGTTTATTTAAAACAGAAAGGCAGCTGAAGACTAGAGCAAGCAGCAAAACTGCAGTGGCGAAATCCAGGAAAGTCCTCCCGATATTTACCAGATGGCTTCCCGAGAGTGGTGTCCTCGGGCACTCAGTACTCACAGCCGGGTGGCTGCCTCAGTAGAGCATGCGCACCAATACCCGAGGAGCACAGCAGCCATCAGGAAGGAAGACACATACTGGCCTAGACCGTGCCTAACCGGGACAGCAGGGACGGGGCCAGGTGACCCGCAGAGCGGCCGCGTCTGTCAGAAGCGGCAGGCTTGAGTGCCCAGCCCAAGTCCTCCCGCAGCCACCACCCAGCCTGGTCAGCTTGCTCTTCGTATGTCCCTGAGCCTGGCGCACGGTGGCCCCTGCGGCCGTGGTTTGCTCCATGAGGGTCCTTGCAGGGCCTGATATTCGGTCTGTCCCTCTGTCTGTCACCACCGTGTTCGTCTGCCAGGCTCTGAGACCACACTATGTCCAGGTCCCTGTCCTAGCCTAGCTTTCAAGGCGGGTAACACCGAGAAGATGAGAGTGCTGCCACCCCGTCTCCCCACCTGCCGTCCCTCCCTGTGCTGCTCCCCGCACCGCACCGGTGTGAGGGGTAATGCTGACGCTCAGTGGACTAGGACTTCCTTCTCAGACAAAGCACCGTCAATCCCCACCCACCCATCACTCGGCCACCTGTCTGCCCCTCAGTGGCTGCACCATCCGTCACTCATGCACCCATCCATTAACCTGTCCACTGCTCCAGCTATGCATTCACCCATCCGTCTATCCGTCCATCTATCCATCCACCTTCATCGTTTGTTAACAAGGCCTCCATGCTGTGCTGGCGCCTTCCCAGTGTGGACCCTGACGAGGTCAGAGCTGCCTTCCCGAAAAGTGCAGGACAGCTGGACACAGTATCAGAAAGGGCTGGGTGGGCCTGGCCACAGTCACTGGGAAGGGCTTGTTAAGGCTCTGGTGCCCCAGAATCTCTAGAGGAACTTAGACCCCTGCCCCCTTGTGGGCTCCCAGAGCTCAGAGAGGAGCAGCCAAGCCCCATCACTGTATCAGTCAGCTTTAAACGCTGGGACGAGATGTCCGACAAACACAATGGAGAGGAGAGCTTCCGTTCCAGCGCAGTCTGTGAGGTTTCGGGCTGCAGCCTGCTGGCTTCAGGGCAGGACCATCTTGGAAGCCACGAGTGCCCTGACCTCCCGAGTCTGTACCCAGAACACTCGGCCCATGGTGGCCAGAAGCAGAGAGAGAATAGCCACAGAGGAAGAAGCAAAGGATCAGACTGAGTCCCCAGGTCACGTCCCCATGACCCAGGGGGCTGGGCCTTTGAGTGTCTTTACTGATCCAGGCCTTTCTCCAGCTGACAATCGTGACCTGCGCTCACCTGCCCCTGCGGTCTTCCAGAGCTCCGTGGCCACCTCTGGAACAAGCGTGTGCACGCTTGCGAAGTGCTCCGCCCCTGGTGCACTCTCCTGGCTGTGTCTCCTGGCTTGGGGCCTCCTCCAGAGGGCTCCTCTGCCTCATCAGGGACACCTGCCACTTGTGCCAGGGGTGTGTGAAGCTCTCCCTGCTACTCCAGCCATGTCTGGGCCTCAGTCACACACACCTAGGTTTTCCACCAGCAACAAATGCTCGGGCATGAAGGGGCACACTGTGCCACTCACGTGAGTTTTCAAGATGAAGCAGGAGACTTCAAAGAAACTCTGAGCTTGCAGCGGGCCATTGAGGATGCTTCCCCAGCCCCTAGGGAGTGGGGACTCCAGGGAAGACGGGGGAGCTGGGAGGAGACAGCATCTTCACAGACAGAGGTGCCGCCTGGGCACTTCTGTGGGCAGCATGGCTTGCCTGGCACTGACCACCTCTTGGGACCACGCACAGAGCCTGTGCCCCCGGCCTAGTCCCTCCTCACCACGCTCGCCCTGACCTTCTCTAGTCTGTACCCACAGTGCACGATTTCAAATCTGGCAGATATCAGAGAAGGTCGCCAGCCTCAGAGGGGGAAGCTGATTAAAGCGCCCACTTCCCTTCCCGGATGTGCTGCTCCTGTCAAAACAAACTTTGCTGTGTTTTGAAATGCTCACGGCGCTGGAAATATGTTCATTAGATATGAAAAAGGCGGATTCACATGAAGGAGAGGCTGGCGTCTGCGGGCTGCACCTTTCTCTGAACGGTGCTTTTGAAATGGGCTGCAGAAATGAGCTGCGGCATCTGGGTGCCAGGTGCGAGTCCTAGCTGGGTGTCCCTGCTGGGTGCCAGTCCCTCCTCAAAGCCAAGGGCAAGAACTGGAGCTGGACACACTGGTGTGGCCACATCAGCTCCTCCCTGGTGGGGAGCAGACACCCTGCCCCGGCCTGTTTCCCTGTCAACACGAGTGTCCTCTCGGCAGCTCGTTCTCTCCCTGGAACGTGGGTGGCAGTGATCAGAGCTGTGTTCGAGTCCAAGTGAAGAGCACACTGGTTTCCTCCCAGGCAGGAGGTCCCCAGGGGTGGGGGCCAGGGCCAGAAGCAGCACTGGCCCCGGCACAGGGCTCTGCTGAGTGAATGAGTCAGCAAATGAATGAGGTCTAATTTGCAGGACAGAACCAGCTCAACTCCTCACACACTGCCTCCAAAACCCTCCTCACCCCACTCTGGCCACAGCTCCTGTCTTTCTAACAGTTTGTGCCCCTGAAATGCCAGGAAGGTGGCAAAGCAGCCAGCCTTGTGCAACCGCCCGTGACCTCCGACCCTATGTCCGCTTAGAAGCGTGGCTGAGCTGCAAACTTGAGGTGTGCCTGTGGATGCAGGTGTCCTGGGCAAAGGGACAGGCAGGCTTGTCCCTGGGCGTCCTGTGCTGCTGGGACGGGACAAGGCAGCAGGAGGCCCCGAGGTCACATCCGCACAGCCTCTGCCTTCGCGACACGCATCTCTGTTGGTGTCTGGCCATGAAGACCCATTGAACCTAGATGTAGACATGTCACAGTGCAGTGTGACTGCCGAGTGGGCAGTGGGCTTGTGGGCGTGGCATCCCCTCACCAGGCCACCTAGCACTGTCACTCTGCCAAACACAGGAGGGCTGCAGAGCGCGTGTTCCGGTGCCCAGCCCAGGGCTAGAGTCTGCTCGGCAGGAGAAGGAAGCTGACAGCTGGTACCTGACAGGCTGCCCCCAACTGCCCCGGCTCCCCGGGCCCCAGAGAGTCCGTGCGGCACCCTGCCTGGCCCGGGGTGTGTGCCAGCCTCCCTCCCATCCCATCCCCGCCAGCAGCCTCCCTGTCACCACTGCTGAACGAGTGGCAGGACCTGCCCTCCTGCTCTCCAGCCCCACAATTTGTCTTGCAGCTGCTGCCGTTGCTCGGAGCGAGACACTTACTTGTAGCTTGTGAGCTGTGTATAGGCAAATCTTTCATTTTTCTTTCATTACGCCGGCGTGTACTGTCACTTAATTTTTATGTATGCAATCCTTCCTGACAAATATGATCTGCTGCCTGGTAATTCGTCTGACGCTCATTCTGTTCCGCGCTCTAATTACGGCTCCTATTCCTGACACTGAGGCAGCCGCTCTGCCACTGCTGGGTACCGCACCTGTCAGCCCGACCATGGCACTGACTAATGCCCTTTCATGCCAGCCTTGTGTTAGCAAATATGGAGGTAGGAGGGGGCTGGGTGGGGGAGGTAGAGAAGATGGGATTTACATAAGCCTGGCCCCTGGGTCAGCAACTTTAGGAGATAAGGAGATGAGGCAACCAGCTGCCTCCAAGGCACTTGCGCACAGTAGGTGCACAGCACACATGGTGGATGCATAATTCATTTCCACACACAGGGTGTGACTCCCGAGTCACCCTGCAGTAGCAATCAGTTCAGTCTCCAGCCCAACCGATATGTGTGTAGGACTTGGTCAGCCACTGCAGAGCCTCAGCAGTGACAGACTTCCAGTTCCCAGGCTGCAGCTGCGGGTCATTCTCAGCACAGCCCAGGGGGTACAGACAGACCACCGGTTCCCAGAACATGTCCATTGCACTGGGCTTGGCAAAGCCCCCTGCCGGCCCTAGCTCAGTAGTGTCTTGGACACTGGGCACATGGCCCAGGGCGAGGATAGTCCCTGTGAGGGCGTCTTGAACCCATCACGTGGCCCGCTCGGCCATGCAGAAGCCTCGGGACAAACCTGGCTTCTGGGGGCAGCCTTACTCCAATTCCAATTCCTTCTCATTAATACAATAAGTGCACCAGTCCAAGTGGATAAAATTGCACTGTCGGAGGAGCCCATATCTCTGCCTGTCCCTAATGACGCGATCCTAACCAGCTCTGACGGAGCGCCCTGTCTTCTCCGCAGCAACAGCGGGGCTCAGGCCTGAGTGACAGCGCCCAGGAGGCAGCGCCGCACTCCCTCTGACAATCCCTCACGGGCTCCGGCCTTCTGGAAGCCAGACAGGAGGGTGGGCTGGAGCTGGCTTGAGCAAGGTCCTGGGTTGAGCCCCAGCACTGCAAAAAACGCCCAAAAATCCAGAGCGAAAAAAATCCACAGCTAGGTAAACAGTCCTCAACCAACCAAAACACTGTTCTTCAGCAAAAAGTGTCAGAAGGGGTTCAGAAGGACAAAGTGTCCTTTCAGTGACAGCCAACGGCCAGTTTCCAGATGAACCCCAGGTGGAAGCGCTGACATATCTTCTAAGGCCCCCAGCTTGGCCTCTGGGAGAAGCATGGCTCTGGCTGGAGACGCTCGAGTTCCTGTCCTGCCTCAGACCCTCGTGACCTCACGAAAGTCACTCAAGCTCCCGAGTTTCAGATTCTTCAAGATTCCACAGACCCCACAAACTACCGAGGAACAGCACACTTCAAGTCCCCTGGCCAGCGGTCCTAGCACATCCCTCCTGCTGTAGCCAAAGGAGGGGGGTGCCCTTCCAGGCACGCTCAGACTTGGGCGGGGACACAGTCCTCCTCCACCGCCAGAGCAGCTCGGACATCTCAAGTGTGTGCCCTACCCTGCGTCTCAGGCATCAGGACTGGAATGAATAGTGACAGTCTCCATGGGGAAGAAGATGCTGCTGGCGCACACAACCTGCCACAGGCACCCAGGCATCAGGGCACAGGGCTACCCTGATCTAAGCCACAGGGCACCCTCCTGTTGCCCAGGGATGTATCTGTCCAAGGTTGGGCAGCACAGGGACTGTTAGGAACGGGCTCTGGGGGAGTGGGGTCTCTGGGAGCCTTGCTACCTCGTGGACCACATGGAAGACACCCCGTTCCTGGTCCCACTGGGGCTGGTTCCTGCATCCTAATCACCATCTTGTCTTGTGCTGTTCTGTGCCAGGCTCCTGGACTCGGCTGCCACGGCTTCACCCGACCGTTCTCTCCTGAGCCCGGCCCCTGCGCATTCCCCGGATGCCCAGGACTGCTCATCCCACCGAGCTCAGCTCTCAAGGCTCTGCCCACCTTTCGTGCCACGCCCAGCCACTGCTCAGCCCGTTCCCTCACCCAGACCCTGTCCACACCACCTGTCCCACTCGCTCCTGTTCACCCCGTGCCACAGTCCAGCTTCGACATCACCACTGCTGGCAAGAGCCTCATCTGCAGTTTCAAAGTCCAGATGAGCAGCAGCCAGCTGCAGTGTCCGCTGGGAGAATGGGCCCCGGGAGCAGTGCAGGGTAGGAAGATGGGGCAAGAGCGCCGGAGCCCACAGACACATCCTGCTGTCCTCGGGGCTGGGCGCCCAGACACCACAGGCGGACAAAGCTACCTCCAGCCTGTTTCTTCCCCTTGAGTCTGTTCTGAAAGATGAGAAAACTCTGGGCTCAGAAGGGCATTTCCAGCTAGACGCGGTGGCGCACACCTGTACTCCCAGCACTCAGGAGGCTGAGGCAGGAGGATTCATGTGAGCTTGAGGCCAGCCCACCACATTGTGAGTTCAAGGTCAGCCCGAACTACATGGAGAGACCCTTTTTCAAAAACAACAACAACACAAGATTTCCCTGCACAAAGTTGCAGAAGGGCCCGTCTGGAATGAGGTCGTCTCAGGGCACGGTCACCAGGACTGTAGGCTCTGGGCCCCTTACCGAGTGAGTGTGCCGCTGTGGTCTCGGAGCTGAAGAAGCGGCCTAGGCCGAGGTCACCAAGCTTCACGATGCCTGTGGCCGTGATGAACACATTGGCAGGCTTGATGTCTGCAGGGGAAGGAGAAGTGTGGGTGTGGGGAATGCTGGGGGGTGGGGGACAACACGGCCAACTCCTACTGAAACATCAAAACCTACAGCAAAGTTCCTCCCCAGAGACTCTTCCCAGGCCCTGCCCAGCACCCTGGTCACCTGTAAATCAGGCCACCCTCACCTATCTTACAGGGCTGTGTGAGGTCCGGGAGGGCAGGGATTTGTGTTCTTGGTCCTGTTTTTACAGCTGTGTCCCTAGGCACACAGCAGGCTGTCAGTGGGACTTAGGGTAACCAGTGACAAAGCTGTCAGTGAGGTGACCCGTGCTGTGCCCCAGTAACTAGAGCAGCACCTCACATACAGGTAACAGGACAGGTGCAGGGATGAAAGGAAAGATCAGGGAAGTCAGCTCCTGAACATGGGGTGACAAACTGTTGGGGAACACTCCTTTGTAATTGTCTCACCTCCTCTGCTCAGCCAACTCCTATTCAAACATCAAAGCCCACATGAAAGTTCCCTTCTCTAGGCAGAGCTGTGCCAACAGCGCTGGAACTGGCCATACCTGGGCTACCTGTGCTGGCCCTAGGCTGGTTCTAGGGACTAGAGACATAGAGTGGCCTCCTTCCTGGAGGCAGAGGCAGCTGCATGCTGGGGTCCACACCCTCAGTGCGGCACATACCTCGGTGCATGATGCGGCGGGAATGCATATGCTCCACGGCACTGCACAGCTGCACAAAGTACTTCCACACGGTCCGCTCAGGGATGAGCCGCTGCTGCTTCTTGAAGTACTGTGGGGACAGGAGGAGGAGGCTGAGCGTGTGGCCACGAGGCAGGGACCACACGGCGTGGCCTGTGCCTTCCCCAGTGGGGAAGCAGGTGTCCCGAGGCCCTGGCCAGCCACGCTCCAGCCAGGCCTGGAAAGAACAGATGTGGGTTCTCTGCCGTTCCAGCAGGCACTGGGGACTGAGCAGTCGTTCGGCACTTCGATGTTTGTAAAAGCAGGTGATAACAGAGAGGTTGTGCAGGCCCAGGTCAGTCCCGAGCCCTGGGAGGCGGCAGGGCTTCCTCCCAGAGAGCCACTGGCCTGGCCAGGGAGGGTGGTGGGCACGAGGGACTGTGCCGCTGAGCCCTAATGGGCGGGACTAGGAGACGCTGAGGGCCACGCAGCGAGGCTTCCAGTCATAGCTGAGGCCAGGCTTGGTGCCCAGATGGTCACTTCCGCTGACGCCAGGAGGCGGTGGGAATGATGGACCGAGTCCAGAGAGGTTCAGGAGTGGGCCGGGGAGCAGTGGAACCCCGGAGCTGGGATCTGGTCTGGCTGCTTCCAGAAGGGAAACCTGGCCTTGAAACAAAGCCCACGGCCCTCCCGAGACCCTTTCTAGGAGGGGACCTCAGGGCGAGCTGTCCTGGCACCCTGGGCTATGCCAGGCCCAGAGGTGGACTGAGCGAGGTGACATCTACTCCCTGATGTTACTCAGTGCTCATTACGGTGTTTATGTGGCAACACACAAAGCCGCGTGGTGTCTTTCTAAATGTCACGTCCTCTGAGCGTTGCCTGACATTTAGTGGGGAGTCGCAGAGTCTCTGGTGGCTCCGGGCAGTGAAGGCAGCTCAGCTTTGGGTGTCACTGTCCCTTGTAAATAATAGGCACCCATGCTGTGGTGGGTCCTGGGCCCTGGGGCTGCCACAACTTCAAGGGCAGTGGGACAACCATGCACGGGCCTCAGCAAAGCCTCTGTCCCCTTGGGACCCAGCACCAGCAGGATTCCTGGTATGGTACAGGTAAGAACACCAAGACACAGGGCCCTGGCAAGGTCATCCAATGTGTGTCTGATGGCCCAGGTTGGGCACCGCCCTGCCTCTCCTGTGGGCATCCCTCTGTCCACAGCCACTGCCCAGGGTCACCTCCTCCCAGAAGTCCTCCCTGCCTTCCCCAGCCCTGGATTTGGGCTTTGCCTCCTGTAGGAATCTGGGCTCCCCCAGGACAGCATCCTCCATGAGACGGCATGAGGCTGGCACTCGCTGGGAGGACGGTGCATAAGTATGCAGTGACAGATGACAGGGAAAGGAGAAACCAGTGGGGAGGGGCATGATATAGCACACCTGCAGGAGATCTGTGCAGAGCAACATCCCCACAATGCATTCATACGTCAACAGAAATGTAAAAGCAAGCGGTAACAGTGCAGGCGGAGCCGCTGCCCTGCGCCGCTGTATTCCTAGGGGCCAGATGTGGGGAGAACAAGTGCCAAACGACTGCTCAGTCCCCAGTGCCCGCTGGAACGGCACGGAACCCACGTCTGCTCTTTCCAGGCACGGCTGGAGCAGGGGCGCCTGGAGCGTGGCTGGCCGGGGCCTCCCTGGGACAGACCCAGGCCACTGGCAGAGCCACTGTTCCTGGGCCCTGTGAAAGGGACGAGGGGTCCTGAGCAGTGAGGGCAGAGCAGGGCCTGAGCCAGCTTGGGAATGGCGACCCTGGGCTGGGGAAACTGAGTGGAAACACAAATTCCCACCTAGGGCTGGGGTCACCTTGGGGCCCACTAAACAGTCCTCAGCCAGGGAAACAGAGGCTGGGTGCAGGTGTGGCTCTGTCCCAGGTTGGTCTCAACCCCCTGGGCTCTAAGTGAGGCAGGATCCCTTGGGCTGGCATCCGCTGCCTGCACGGGCTGGGGCTGCTGAGAAACAGGACGGCAATGGGCTCATCCGTGAGTCCAGGACAGAGCCGAGGGGAGTGGCGCCAGGCCCGCGCTGAGCCCACCGGTGAGGCACGCACGCCGCCTGCTTTGCCTGCAGCCGGGCCCCACCTTAATCATCTGTGAGAGGTCGCCCGCGTCGGCCAGCTCGAGCACGATGTTCAGCTCATTGTCCTCGATGAACGAGTCCAGATACTTGATGATGTTCGGATGGTTCAGTTGCTGTGCAGGAGAGAGAGACAGAGAAGCGGACCCTCAGGAATGCCTGGGGCCAGCGTGCTGGGGAGGCAGGTGTGGGCGAGGCCTGCACTTGGGGTTGGGAGCCTGGTGCCGTTATGGAAGCTGCTTGTCATCTGTGAGTCTCAGTTTCTTCGCGCGATGTTTTGAAGAGCAGCCGAGAGAAGCCAGGAGCTTGGAAGTGTGTGACAGCACTGAATAGCACCCAAAAGACCCGGGTGGCCCTGAGTGGTCAGCCCTGTCCCTACACACTAACGGCCAGGGACGGGTGTCTGGCCATCTGCGCCCTTGGTCAGTCTCTAGAAGAGGAACCTGCAGAACATCACAGAGCCGCGTGACTCTTCTATTCATTCCTTCCTTCCTCAAGCAAGGCCTCGATGGGCACTGCCCTCCAGAGGCAGCCTGTTGTTGGCCTCAACTCCTGCCAGCTCCCCAGGCTGACCCAGCTGTATCCCAGCGCCTGCTGACTGACCCCGTCCGTGAACCTCAGCGCGCCCATGATCAGAAGGGGTCAGTTCGTCTCCAGGTGGCCCCGCCCACATCCACAGCTACACCTGTCCTTTCCTCTTCTCCTGCCGCCCCCACATCTGCCCACACTGCCATCTGTCACTGTGGCATGCATGCTTACAGTCTAAGTCCACTCTGGACTTAAATCACAACTCTAGGCCAGGGCCTGTGTTCCTGGGCCCTGCGAAAGGGACGAGGGGTCCTGAGCAGTGAGGGCAGAGCAAGGCCTGAGCCAGCCTGGGAATGGCGACCCCGGGCTGGGGCCACTGAGTGGAAACACAGGTTCCCACCTAGGGCTAGGGTCACCTCACTGTGGTGAGGTCCACTCCTGGGTGTTGTGTGCTCCCGCCTGTGGCTGGCCCACCTGAGTCAGGAAGAAGTCACCACCAAGAGAAGACAGTGCCACCAAGGGTCTCTGTCCCCACCCAGCCCATGCAGGTGCCCGTGACTGTCTTCACGTATGTTCCAGAGGTCCAGGGGTGAACAGAACAGGGCAGGAGGTATCCTGGAGCTGTCCTGCCGGAGAGCACAGAGCAGGGGCCAAGGTGGGGGCCGGGGACAGTGCAGGCCGACAGGTAGCCCAGCACATGGCAGTGGCTGACCACAGTCAGGGTGGCTGGCGGGTGACGGGGAGGCAGAGAGTTGCCGAGAGCTCAGATGTGGGCACACAGGACTTCAGGGTCCCGCAGGCACCCAGTCAGCCAGCAGAACAACCAGGGAGCTCTGAGGAGCTCACAGGGGTCCCAGCCAAGGCGCCTCTCGCGGTGCCAACCTGCAGGAGCGCCACATGTACACAACCTTTGTCAGACGAGGTGCTGCTGTTGTTTCTCCCCCATCTCGCCTTTCCACTTCTAGTTAGTGGTTGTGATAAATGTGAATTATTCCTTTTGATAAAATCTAATTGATCGCTTTTCTCTTGAGGGTTAAGTCATGTTCTTTGTCCTGTCTAAGACACGTGTGATCATTCTCAGGGTACGAAGACTCCTGTCTTTTTTTTTTTGGTTTCTAGGGGTCTTGCTGTGCGGCCAGGCCACCTCTGGAAGCACAGGTGCATGCCCTGCAGGTCCTCATGTCCCGACTTCAGCTTTCCATCTGGAGTAGGGGTCGAGTTCACCCACCTCCACTGGAAGCTGGTCTTCCCAGCACCCTGAGCACAAAGTCCTTCTTTTGTCTGCTGAATCGGCCTGGTGGTTTTCTCCAAACTGTCAGGGCACATCATGGCCTGCAGGCATTTGTCACTCACAAGAGCATCGAAGCCTTAAAATGCGTGAGGCGTGTCCCATGGTGTGGCGCGAGCATGTCACCCCTGTGATCCCAGGACCCTGCTCTTTTCCCGTCTTCTCCACTCAGCCTTGTTACTGCCTGAAACCCCTGCACACTCTGAGGGGGCCCCAGACCCACTATGGTTTCTCAAACAACTTTGAAGGGGCCCCTGAGAACCAGGGGGAGGGCTGGCCGATGCACACAGCGAGCTGGGCCAGGCTGAGCCTACAGCTTCCCCTTCACTACTTCAGCCTCTTGGTGAGTCGGGAGGGTCCTAGCGGGGACACGCTTGGGAGAGGGACACAGAAAGTATCCAAAGATGAGATGGCTTTTGTCTGCCTGTGGAGGGATGACAGAATGCCAGCGCAGTTGGGGGGAGACCGGGCCAGGGAGGAAGGGACCCCCTTGTCTTTACTCTCAAAACCATGGCTCCTGTTGAGCAAGGTTGTGACAGCCATAATCCTAGCTCTTGGGAGGCTGTGGCAGAAGGATGAGGTCAAAGCACAGCATGGGCTACATGGCAAGCTCTAGGCCAGCCTGACTTACATAGTGAGACCCTCTCTCAAAGTAAACAAAGTCACAGCCCCTCTGGAAGTGACCCAAAATGTGCGTTATCTGTCCGTGGTCTGTCCTCCTGGCAGGTGGCACCTGTGTCCAGCACTCAGGGCTTCTTGGAACCCATGCTGACACATGCTATCCCACACTTGGCATCCCACCATTCCACATGTAGGGAAGCTCTGGGTTTGGGGGTCTTGGCATGAACACCATAAACAGCACTGGCCAGGGGCCCCTCAAGAGACACATTTCTCTGGCTTCCTCAGGAAGCACCTTGCACTCCTCACATCCTGCTGACACTGCAGGGCAGCCTGGGGAGAAGCAGTGACATTTGGGAGGGGCCGGCGTGGCAGGCAGAGCCTGTGACGGTCATGACCAGAGCTGCCGTGGATGGAGCTCCTGAAGGCCCCACACACTGCACCGAACTTAGCCTCTTGCTAGACCTGGGACCCTTCTGCAGGGCACTGGTATCTCCTGACAGTGCTGGGACTGAACCAGCTCCTCATCACTTCCACGTTCGAGCCAGCAGTCCTAAGCGTGCATCTGGCGTGCACATCTCCAGCGGCGTTGTCACCTCCCTCTCCTGGTCCCTTGTGCAGGCCCATCTCGCCCATATGGATGCTGGACTGTGCCTTGGCTTCCGGGGTGGTACAGGAAGCAGCTCCCCTGGGCTCCCTGGCCCCGTGGTCAGCACTATCACTCTGGAAGTCCCTCTGCTGCCCGCCTGTCCCCCCAGACCCTGAGAGTCCCGAGGCAGAGCCACTGGCTAAGAATCGGTCACAGGACCTCGGTGCAGTCAGAGCTGCTGAGCAAATTGCTTTTTGGGGAGATGCTGAGTGGCACCCAGTGCGTGCTCCACGGCAGCAGGTCTGTTCTGGGCATGATTCATTCAATCTGCTCCTGAGAAGCAAGTTGTGTCGCCACTGAGCCGATGGGCAAACAGGCTCAGGGAGGCTGAAGCTGCTGAAGGTCACAACTTGGAAATGAAGATGACATCGGGACATGAACTCAGGCTGCTGCGCTTCCAAAGCCTGAACTTCTCCTGTTTCAGCCGAGACTTGGAGAGACCAAACCAGGTCGGGAGGGGCCCTGGGAGAGAGCAGCTGGCCAGGGCTCTGACCTCCAAGAAGGCTCATGTGAAGCTGCCATGCCCGCTGTGGGGCACTCGGCGCTATGCAGGCCCTGGCACGGTCCAGCTGGGCCAGCGAGGGCTCCTGTCCCCTGTGCCACTTACCTTTAGGAGGCCAATCTCCTTGACGCAGTCCTGCCGGGCCTTGGCATCCATCATCTCAAAGATCTTGGGCAGAAGGAAGAGACAGAGTGGTTACAAGCGGCAGGTCCTGGCTCTGGCCCTCCTCACGGGGAACCTGTGAGAACAGGAGCCCCACTTCTGAGGCCCACTGCGAGCCTGGCGCTGCCTTGGCAGCTGCACTCTGAACACTGTGACCACCCCACCCCCCTGGGATGCAGGAGTGACCAGACCCAACCCACAGAGGAGGGAACCAAGGCCCAAAGATCCAGTGACTCGCTCGGGCCACCAACCTGGCCTCACGCTGCCATCCCAGCACCCGACTTGCGGGTCTGTGGACCAAAGGCAGACGCTATCGCCCCATCAGGGCCCCAGAGAAGCACGACAGGTCCCAGGGAGCCCCGGGAGCCCAGAGCAGAGAAGAGGCCCTGGACAGCATGGTGACAGCACCGTGAGGCACGCGGGCAGCGCTGATCTATGGGACTCTCTCCGTCCCACCCGTAACTGGTTGTCTGAGCTGCCTCTGCCCATCCTGTCCACCTGCTCTCGGAGGACAAGGGGCAAATCCATAGGTGAGGAAGCTGTGGGAGGGCTTGGTGGGACTCCCACCCTGATCCCAGTCAGGGGGGACACAGAGGGCAGGAAGGGCCTCTGGAGCCTGGGACCACGTGGCAAGTGCAGACACAGGGCTGGGCAGACACTATCTTAATCTCACTATCTCATGATCCCCCTGGGAGCTGTTGTCAAGGTTCTAGGAACTCCAACATGGCCCTGTACACAACAGGTGCTCAAGGCACGCTTGTTTTGTTGTTGTTGAGACAAAGTCTTGCTATCTATACTTGAGGCGGGCCTCAAACTTGCAACAATCCTCCTGCCTCAGCCTCCCAGGTGCTGGGATAGCTAGTGTGTGCCCCTACGCCTAGCTTTCCTTCCTTTTTTCTGGTTCTCAATGAGCTCCTCAAACCTGTGTCCATAGGTCTCTGCCGCCAGGAGCACTTTGAACTCCTCAGTTCATGGAGAGGGCAGAAGGCAGCGCCTTGGATGCGTCTGGACCATGGGGTTGTGACTCTCACCTGCACCTTCTTTAGAGCCACCGTCTTCCCATCCAGGAGGCAGGTGGCCTTGTAGACCTCGCTGAACTGTCCCCGGCCTATCTTCTTCTCGACCTGGAAGTCGGCCAGTGAGCAGCGGAAAGATAGGGTGTTGAGGTGTCTCTGTGGGAGATAAAGGGACCGGTGAACAGGGGCTGGATTTAGGGGCCTTGGCCTGGGTGCTGGGGGGCTCAAGAACCTGGTGCCTCTCAATAGCATGCTCTAAAGTGAAGGAGCAGTTGTCTGTCACTCGGGGATCACAGTCTCCCGGGTCTCTTCCCACCGCCTGCCTACTGACAGCTCTGGGAAGCTGCCCATATCCCCTCGTCTCTGGCACCCTCTGGATCATCTGATGACTTCTCCCCAGGCTGGCTCCGGGGCTGAGGCCTAGCCTCCCTGCTCACTCCCCGGTCCCTGACACAGGGATGATGTGGGTGATGTTGGACACACAGAACACGGCTCCAGGGTGGCCCACTCCCCTAGCACTGCGGGCCCCCAATTCCCCTCCTAGGTGGGACCCCCATCTCAGAGGGGAAACAGCCTCGGCTCTGCAGCTGTTCATCCGAGCTTGTTCTTTGGATAAACTGTCCCCAGAAGATGACTGGAAGAAGCCAGAGGCTTCTGGGTGCCTGCAGGGCCAGCAGGTCCTCCACAGGCATAAGGAAAGGCCAGTGAGGAAGGCTGGGGCTCCTGCTGGGTGGGGCAGGAAGAGCAGAGTGCCCGCCTGTCTGCCCCAGATCACCCGCCGGCTGCAGGGTTCCCAGGAGATCTGTGTTTGACTCGTGAGCAAACTGAGGCCTGGAGGGGCCAGCGCTGCCTGGTCCTGCGCACAGGTTCTCCAGATCCTGCCACAGCCCCACGGTGGGGGAGGGGATGACAGACTGCCGGGATGGCGGCCCAGCCTCATGGGAGCATGAGGACGGAGGCTGGGGCTCTGCTGTCATGCACTGGTCCCCTTCAGTGTGCAGAAACACATCAGTATATGGGGTCAGGACAGGGCAGAAACTCTACGAAGCCCACCAGGGTACGACAAGCAGTTGACACTAACTCCTTTCTCCTTCCTTCATTTTTGTTTGTTTGATGAACATATATCTCTATCTATAGATAGATAGATAGATAGATAGATTTTAAACCAAAGATTGAACTGGGGACCTTACCCTTTTGAGTCAGGTGCCAGAACCACTGACCTAAATCTCCAGTCCCTGGGTGGAACTATAACGCAGGGCCTGCACACTAAGCTAGTATCTCCAGCATTCCTCCTGTACCTTGAAATTTCTTCTTCTTTGTTTTTTAAATTTTAAGACAGGGTCTCACTAAATCACTAAGTTGCCCAGGCTGGGTTTGAACTTGTAATCCTCCTGCCTCAGCCTCCCAGAGGCTGGGATTATAGGTGTACAACCCCCCCACACACCACTAAACAGCAAACTTTTTAAAGTAAAAAAATGTAGCTTCCAAATCTAGGTCCAAGCCATCCAAAAGGAGGGAAGACCCCAGTACTAGACGGCTCAGGAGCACCCTACACACCTACTAAATAGACGTTTGCACCAGTGAGAGGAGGGATCCTCCTGCCTCGGCCTCTCATGTGCTGGGATTACAGGTGTGTGCCGCCCACCTGAGTTCAAGAGCTCTTCAGTACCATGACTCCCCCCATACACACGAGCACCGGCTAAGGGGAGGAAGTGGCTCTGGGCACCGCCCTGCTCACCCGGCAGGCTCCTCTGACCGGCCCCATTGCAATCCCCACTTAAGGAAACTGAGGCTTAGGAGTGGCAGCGATCTGCACCAGACCCAAGACTGAGGGCTGGGAACAAGGGGGCCCCAGACTGGTCCTCCTCTGCCTCTCCTCCAGCCTTCCACGGCTCTCCTCAAGCCCTGCCCACACCCGATCACGGGCCTCTGCTAGTGGCCCTTTCTGGGTCCCCTATGTGTCCCCTGTGCCGCCACTCGGTGCTCCAGGAATGTTTGCTGAGTCACACAGTATGATGTGTCTCTGCAGCCCGCCATCCAGTGGGACTCCGTGGCCCAGGCTTCCTCACCTCCAGGCCTGTGGCTGAGACCACACCCTCAGGAAAAGCCACGGGTGGCTTCTCAGCAGGAAGAGCCCTCACGCTCTAAATGCGAGATGTCAAGTGACTTAAATCCCCTAACAGGACAGAACCCAAGGCCACTGATCCAGTTTATAAATAAGGGTCCCGAGGCATATCATAGAGCTGCCCAGCCAGGTGGGAAGACCACAACTTCCGGTCTGATCTAGAGCTGGCCACACTCCTTCATGACAAGGGATGAGGCCAGAGTCCCCCCTCCCAGGCCTCAGTTTCCCCCCAGTCCAGCACTTGGAGGAAGTGATCCCCAGGGGTCCTTGCTCTGGGACACCAGGCTTCTCCCTGTGAGGAGACAGAGGTTGTCTGGAACCCACGAGGTCCCTCTGCCCAGTCCTGCAGATCCTCGGCGGTGGCAGACCCTCGGCAGGAGTGGCTGCAGCGGAGCAGCTGCAGGGGAAGACCAGGGTCTGCCGGTCCTGTAGCAACCCACTCTGCTCACTTAGGGAAGGGTGTCGGCGCTGGCGACCTGGGCAGCTGCACCGTGTCTGCGGGCACAGTGCAGAGGCTCCGGGGGTTGCTTGGCCTGGGGCCTGACCCCGCTGGCCTCCACCTAACTCGGGAAGAAAAGAGATACTGCCTGACATGGGTTTGGATCTCAGGCTGTGGGCGAGTCCTTCTCAGCTTAACCTCCTCCCCGTACAGGGGGCAATCAGGGTCCCCAGGAGTAAAAAACAGGAAAGGTGGCATGTGAGTTTTTATTACTGTTGCTATTACTGCTGGTGTTTCCATGTCTATAGAGCAAAGCCAATGACAGCAGCTACTTCTGAGGGGCTGGGATCAGCCCAGATAGGGCTGGCCTGGCCAGGGGAGAAGTGTGGGGCTTGTGGCTATAGTTATCATCTGTGTCACCAAGCTGGCTGTGGCACACACCTGCGATCCCAGCGCTCTGGGAGGCACAGGCAGGAGGGTCACAGTCCAAGCCCAGGCTGGGCAACTATGTGACTCAGTGACACCCTGTCTCAAAAAATAATTTAAAAAAGGGGGGGGGAGGGAATAAAAAATAATTTTAAAAATCTATAAAGGGGGCTGAGGGTATATGTGGCACAGTGTAAAGGCCCTGGGTTCAGTCCTCAGTTCAGCAAAGACCCGCAGAAGGACTTCAGGGAGGTGCCGGAGACATTGTACTTCCCCAGGACAAACAACAGCTGCCGGCTTCCCCCTCAGGGCGATGTGTGGGCTGCTCACGGGGATGCACCAGCGGCCACTTCTGGTCCCGGGGCTCCTGTCTTGGGTCTCCCTGTGCAGAGAAGCTCACCCCAGAGCTGGGAGCGGGAGGCAGGTCAGTGGCCCCACAACACTGTCCCTGTTCTGTTACTGCACCCGCCTGAGGATGCGGAGCTGCGGGAGGACATCTAGAATGAGTGAGGACAACAGAAGCGTCTTGGGGATTGTCACCTGGGCAGCAGCAGGAAGCTAGAGAACAGGTGTCAAGGACAGCTGCCAGCTTCCTCAGGCCGAGGGGACATAGACAGGAGCCGGACCGGGGTGACAGCTGTGAGAAACCCAGCCCTGTCTCCAAGTCAGACGGAACCGGGCCACAAACACCCCCCACCTTTGCTAATTTGAGTTTAAAATGTTTGAACCACAGTAAGCTTCAGCCATCGACAAATCCTTTTGGGAAAAAAAAAAAAAGGAGCATAAAATTACATGTTAAAAGAATAAAAATGCATTCGCCCAATTAATTTTCTGAAATCTCATTAAAAAATTTAGCCTGACTAAGTCAGACTTCTGACCTGAATTTTAATCATCTTTACACTGGATGGGTCTTTTTTCCCTGATATTTGCAATGCATCATTAATTTTAAGGCAACCGTTTCTACGATTTTAAAAAGCACATTTCATTACAATGACATTTCCTGTAAACGAATTTCACCTTTAAAGACATCT
Organism: Petromus typicus; assembly: GCA_004026965.1. Classification (NCBI taxonomy): domain Eukaryota; kingdom Metazoa; phylum Chordata; class Mammalia; order Rodentia; family Petromuridae; genus Petromus; species Petromus typicus. The sequence goes on along the minus strand of PVIR01004288.1, from coordinate 21,102 downwards.
GACATGGCGTATCAGGAACTCTTAATGGATTCGGGGGTGTGACTGTACAGAAACGTGTTTTAAATCTGCCTCACACGAACCAAGGGCAGGATTTACAGAGGCCGTGTTGTTGGATGCCCTTCGGAGGCCGCTTCTTCTTGGCTCCTCACAATCCGCCTAATTTCAATCCAGGTTCCGATTTTGATCCCCCAACACCTAGCAGCACAGCCCTGGACTGAGTCCTGATGTGACCTGCACTATCGTTATCCCAACTTGGAAGTTTATACCGGGTGCCCTCTGTGGGCATCTTACCCATGAGGCAAAGAAGATGCCAATGGCAACCGAAACTGGCCTAAACTGCAGGGGCTCCCCCAGGACAACCTCCCTCGTCAACTGAAACCCACCGTGAGCCTCCCACTCACTGCACCTCCATCTCTCACGACCCAGAATGGATGGGGGTCTCTCACCGGGAGTGTCTGCTCCTCTGACTTCTTCTAACTTGTATCTAACCAGGTTCAGCTCGGGGTGTACGACTATTTTATTTTCTGCTTTGGAAGATTCCCTTTTCCTGGTCCCATCTCAAACTCCTGGTCACCCTCTGGACAGAGAGAGTCACCTGTGCTGGGTCACCTTAGTCACCGATACAAAAGGAGCAATAGACCCCTGGAGAGGGACAGGGTCACAGGGCCCATACTAATGTCCAGCTGGGTGTAATGTCAGGAGGGAGCCTGTGGGGAGGGCATGCCTTATGAGGGTGTATCCCTGTGGGCATCTCCCCTGTGTTCTGCTCTATCACACCCTTCTGCCGTGATATTTCTACCCTGGACTGAACTCCCTACAACCGTGAGCTAACATTAAACCCCTTCTCCTGGGGTCATGAGTATCAGGGATCATGTCCCAGCCGTGGGCAGGCAACTAATACTTCCCCTCCACTCTCGGGGGTCCTCAGCACCCTCTCATGTGGCTGCTACCTCAGCACAGTCATCATCTGTTTATACACGAGGCCCCCAATAGTCTGAGCCCTTTCCTACAGGCACCAGGGAACCAGGTAAAGGCCCCAGGCGAAAGGAACGAACACTTGCTGAATTTGAGCCCTTAGCAAACACTCTTGAATTTAATGGCCAATGATACTTGGCCTTTAAACCTTACGCAAGCACCAGTACTTCTCCGGGAAGAGTTTCACGGATTCTGGTCTGTGCCCTCACTCCCCTACCCAAACAGAACGGAGCGTGGCCAGTCCCGAGTGGGTTTCCAAGGACTCTCCAGATGGAAGACACATTAGCCAGGGCTTCTTAGGCGAGAAAACCTTTCCCTTTCTTGGAAATTCATGTGTTTGCTTGGGTCGGCCCAGCCTTGTAGTTCATTCCTGATGAGAACGCTCTGTGCAAATCAATCAAATCACGGAGCTTCGGAGCCTGAAGCCCTCTCAGTGCCATGCGTGCATTCACTGGGAACCCCAGGGAAAGTGGCACGTCCTGTTTTGCTAAGGATGCCTGGATTTCACATACAACTCTGCCAAATTCAGCAAATCTATTTTCATATGGTAACATTCTCAAGCTGGAAGCCCTCCTGAAGTGAACGAGCAGCCAGCCTTGAGCCTAGAAGGTTAACAAAAACCACATCTGGAGAGTTTGCTGTTTGCGATCTTTCTGTATTGAGGCTGTTACCCAACTCTGGGATCTTTGGCTATAAACACTACAATGACTCTTTCTAAAATATAAAAATAAGATTCATGATATACTGTTTCCTCAACACCTGCTATGTTCAGTGTCACACTGAATTTTGGTTGTTTAAAATTTATCATCTCACCTAGTTTTTACAGCTGTTGCATGAGAGAGGTATATTTGTGATCCCATTTTACAGATGAGAAAACTGAGGCTCAGGAAGGTCCTTTAGCCCATATCACCTGACTGGTGATGGGACAGAGCTGAGAAGCCTGGCCCAAGGTGTTTTCCTCCAGTGAGAGGCAATATTCATCTGGAAGTCTCCCCGATGGGGTTTAAACACCAGGGCTCCAGGACAGGGGAAGAGAAACCCCTAACTACCCCTGGTGCCCAAACTACAGCAGGCCCACTACACTCATGTCCCAGGTGCTGACCAGATGCTGGCCGGATGAGGGTGAGGCAAGGGCCATCTTTGCTCCACGGCGCTGCCCAGAGCAGCCCAGTGCTGAGGAATCCAATTACATGTAACTGTGTCATTACCCACTCCAACATGCACGTGGGATGCTGGGGACATGGCCGCCACCGCCTCCCCGCCTTGTGGCACAATAATTACGGGGCTCTCTCCTCTGCCAAATGAGGCTGTAATTAACCCTAATTGCTCAAAATGCAACTGGCTGACTCTAGGAGATTAATCAAGGGGATTCTATTGTTGGTGAAGGACTCAGTATGACACATCGCTCCGTTCCGGAGCAGGCGCCGCCTCCCACTGTCTGCTCCGGGCCCTCTGCTTCCGAGGACTGGAGCTCCAGGGATCCCAAGTTTCCTCTCGTCTCTCTCAGGAGGCTGGGTCCAGTAGGAAGGAGCAGACCGGAGCCAGGCCCCCGGCAGGAGTGGCCATGATCATATCCAGCCCTCAAAACCCAGAGGCTAGCGCCACAAAAGCTCCTCAAGGTTGCGCAGCCCCTGGCACCTGCGACAAGAGACCCCAGTGTCAGAAGCTGCTGTGCTAGACAAGAGGTGGCTGGGGCTGGACACGGTTCCAACAAGGCGAGAGGCGTTAAACTTTCTGCCCAATGCCTGCATTCCACACTGTGTGAGGAGCCCTGGTCCCTACTAGGAAAAGCTGTTCCGCTCGCATGGACACTGCCCAGGGTGGGACGGCCTGCCTCTCAGCTGAGCACGGCACAGAGCAGCTTCTCTGAGTTTGCTGAGATAAGTAAAGGGTTTGCTACTTTGGGTAGTGAGCTGCCCATTAATGGAAGCATTCAAGAAGAGGGCCTGTCCAGGGTGCCAAGGCTCCCCTCCAGGACCCAGCAGCACGAGTGGGGATGCCACCTTGTTTCGTAGCAGCTCCACAGTACACTGTGGCAGTAAAAGGGCTTACCTGTGAGTCAGGAGGGTGCGCAGGCCCCGGGGTGTGGCAGAGGTTGTTTGGGCTCCCTCCATGGGGCAGGTGGCTGGGCTGTCCTGCCATCCTGCATGCCAGCCTCACGAGGCTTGGGCTGCAAGAGAAAACAGGCCTGGTCACTTCCTCGTGGGGCAGAAGTGATAGGAAGACACAACACCCGTGTGGTGCTAGGATTATCCCTGATAGAAGGGGAACAGGTTCCCCACGGGGAGCACTCAACTGGCAGTGCCCGGGCCAGCAAGGACGGTGCCAGGCTCAACCCTTTTTTTGCCAGACTCCAAAGCCATCTCTCTGTCCTGCAGTGCCACTGTTATACAGCCCCAGGCTGGCAGGAAAGAGAACTGAGTCAGACTTCGACAGCAGCTGCAGGAAGGACCCCGTGTCCCTGTCCCCAAGTCGTGCTCAGGGGCAGGGTCCTCGGCACGACAAAGCAGCCACTCAGTCTCAGGGCTGGAGCTTCCCAGAGAGAGTCAAGGGTGATAGTCAGCAGTCGCCATGAAAACTGCAGCAGGTGGTCCCATTTCTCCCCAGTGTCACATCTACTCCTGGCATCAGAGGCAGCCTCTGGCCTCTTCCACCCGATAAGCACTTCCGGGTCAGGGTGGAAGTTTAGGCAGATAACCTCACGGTCGAGGGCAGGTCCAGCCCAGTCCATGTCCTCCAACCCAGGAAACCCGCATCCACTCACAAGCCTTTCTCAGCCCCTCCGTGGGCCACAGACAACAGGGGGGGCCCTGCACCTGACTGCACAACCGCCATACGCCCTGCTCTGATGTCACATGTCCTGCTCAATCCCACCCAGTTGGAACCCTGGGCCTTCACTGCACCCCCAGAGAGTCAGAAGTCCTAGGAAGGGGGGCTCCTCAGTTACCCAACACCTGAGGGGTGCACACGGGAGCCAGGCCCCCATCACAGGAGGGTGTGATTCCCACTCCAGGGACCCGGTGGGACCAGAGAGGACAGCCCTGCCCGCCTCTCCCTGTACCTCCCAGTGCTCCAGGAAGTCAGGTCTAATGAATCGCTGCCCTAAGCGCTCGGCTCCAGGTCAGCTTCTGGGGAACCCAACCTAAAAGATCATCTGTATTAGTCCATTTCTTGTTCCTATAACAAGATGCCTGAGGCAGATCAGCCTCCCTCCCTCCCTCCCTTCCTTCTAGGGATCGAATCCAGGGTCTTCTGCACTGAGCTACATCCCCAGCCCCACTTAAAAAATTTTTTAAAGGGCCGGGGAGTTAGCTTAGTGGTTCCGGTGCCTGTCTTGCAAGCGCAAGGGCCCGGGTTTGATCCCCAGTAACCACATACCAATACTGGGCGTGGAGACTCACCCCAGCAGCAACCAGTACCACATACCACAGTGCCGGGCGTGGTGGCTCACGCCTGTAATCCCAGCACTCAGGAGGCAGAGGCAGGAGGATTGCTGTGATGCGATTTGGAGGCTGAGCTCAGGGCCAGCCTGAACTACAAAGTGAGACCCTGTCTCAAAAACAAAAAAAAAAAATTTTTTTTAAAACAGAGTGTCACTAAATTGCCAAAGGTGGGCTTGAACTTGTAGATCCTCCTGCCTCAGCTTCCCAGAACACTGGGATTGCAGACATACACCACCGCACCAGGCAGGCTGGGCGCCTTTCTAACCAAAGCAGGTGTATTCAGCTCACCCTTCTGGAGTGTCGGAGGCCTGGTGCCGGATGGAACCCAGCACGCAGGACAGCCCAGGGGAGGGGGACACACGGCTAGACAGGAAGCCAGACAGTGACTGGAGGGTCAGATGTGAGAAGCGAGTCACCCCCGGCTCCACCTATTCAATTCCCACTGTCACTCGGGGATCACACTCCCACACATGAACTTTGGGGAACCCCAGAGCAAGTGCACCAGGGCTCGTCTCCCCAGAGCCTGGGATATCGCCTCATCTACACTCCAGGCAGCCCACCACCCATCCTGGTGAGGGACAGGCCGGCTGTGTGCCTGGACAGAGACCACCAGCACTCCCACTGCAGTTTGACCCCGACGCTGGAGGACGACTGTCACTTCTTCAAGTCAGAGGACGTCACCAGCCAATCCCCGAGTCCACCCGAGTGTGACCTTCGGGTTCCGCGGACTCCTACAGCTGGCATCCAGCATCAATGCTGATGAAGCTGCTGCTCAGGGTGAAACTGTTCTCTGTCACACAGCAGAGGGCAGAAGGGGGGACCCCATGAGGGCAGAAGCACCCGACTCGGAGATGCAGGCCCGGCTGTCTGTCTGCAGTGCAACCGTCCCTCCTCCCGAGCAGGCCGAGCTGGTGTCCCGCCTGTGCTGCAGACTAGTATGGACATCTTTTGGCATGGCTCATCCTGCTGGACACAGACACACAAGCCTGTGTATAGGCTGGCATCACATGGTGGGCGTCACGGGCTGTGCTCGCCCTTTGGGGGCCTCACGTGTCCCCACACCCTGCCTCTGCCACCTGCAGCCTGTTCCCCACCAGGCCCACACTCTCCCTGCCAAGTCCCCCAGGCAGATGGGCCCAGGCGCCCTCAGCATTTTCCCACCATCTGGCTGAGCCCCGGGGCGGAGCACAGCCCCCAGGGTGACACGGCGCAGGAGCAGGGGGTACACGCAGCCCCGGGATAAACAAATAAACACGGAGCATCCTCCTCAGGCGCTGCTGTGACTCTGAGGGGCAAAGTGTGTGACAACAAATCGGGCAGGAGAGGGAGCAGAATGTAAAATGCGCATGAATTTGAAGATGAAACCAGAGACTCCTGCGGGTTCAGCAGCTGCTGTGGCTGCACCCCCAGCCCCCTCGGGGGGGATCTGTTCACCACCTCTGCCCTTAGGAAGGCCTCTGGGGGAAGGATGGAGAGCTAGCGCAGGCAGAAAGATCCTTCTGTATCTCAGAAGGATCCAGGACCAGCCCACACCGCCCGTCCAGGGCCATGGGATCATCACCTGCCCCCGGCCCTGCCCTGGGCTTCCCACGGGCTGGAAACCGGCAGTGTCCGCCCTGCGTGCCCTTCCTCGTCTGTCCTCCCTCCTTCCCTCGGCCGCAGTCCCAAGGGCTCGGGTGAGAGGGCCTGGGTGTGACTCTGCCCAATCACCACCCGGCTGGGGCTTGGGCAGATCCCTGAAGCCTAGCAGGTGTGTGCAAGTGTACTCTGGTGGTGACAGTGCCCACCGACAGCTGCACACTCAGGAGCTCACCATGGTCACTGTAAGGGACCAGACATCCCAGAAACAAACGATCATGACAACCATAGCACACAAGGGCTGAGCCTGCACCCCAAGAGCCTCGACACTCCCAAGAGACTGGCTTTGATACGGGTCTGTGTTACAGCTGAGGAAAGGGGGCACAGGGAGACTGAAGTCTCCCCACGTGACATGGGTCACAGGTAGTGGGGCCAGGACCAACTTTTACGCAGCACTGAGTGCTGACCCTGGGCCTCGCCTACACAGGGAAGCGCTCTTCTCCTGTGCTACACGCCAGGCCCCCATGTGAACTTGTACCTGTCTAGAGCCACTGCTCTGCCCTCAACTGTCACTGTCCTGTGACTCCTGCGGAATGAGCCCTCTTCCCACTCGGAGATGGGGTCATGCCGATGTCAAGGTGAAGGTTGCAAGGAGGCCCCATGGACAGGGGCCTCCAGAGGCCTTGTCCTCGTGCCATGCCCAGCTGCTGTCCATGCCACCTTTGCCATCCACCTCTAAGCTTTGGGGAGCTACTTGCAGAACCCACTGGCACCTGCTGTACTTTGCTGGGGATTGGGGGGGGAGGGCTTTGTCCAGGAGAGGGCCGCCTCCTGGGAAAGCGAGGGGCAGGAGGGATGGGAAGGTTCTTTGACCCCTTGGGTAGCCCACATCCTTCGTGTTCATCCTCAGGTTGTTCATGGACCCATTTTTCAGACAGGGAAGCTTAGGATCAAAAAGGTTTGGCTAGGAGGCTGCAGGGGGACTCGGACCTCGCTGACTCCCTGGCTCCTCTCATTCCAAGCACTCTGCTGCCTCTTGGACTTTTCTGGGAGTCAGATAGTAGGGAATTTGAATTCTGCGTGTTCCACTCCAGTGGAAATCTAAGCCTTTTAATGCCAGAAATTGCATTAGGAGGTTCACATGTGGGAAGACCACGCCAGAAGGCACTTGGAGGGTCAGGGCTGGGGGGGCAGGGAGCAGACACACAGCACATGCGTGTGGCACCTCCGTGTAACACGGGAGCCGCCTGTCCCGGATTCTGCCGCTCCTGCCAAGCCGCAGAACAATGAGGCTGCGGCTGCCAAGCCCAAGTCAGGGGCCAAAACTCCATGGAATGCAAGACCCAGAGCCATGGGCCACACTGAACAGCACCTCCGAGAGGACCTTTCCTCTGCTTGGAGCCGGGGCCTCGCATTCCCGAGGTGCCGCGGAGGTACAGCAAGGCCCCCCAGCCCAGGTTCCAGGCTTTGGTGAGAGTAGCAACAACAGGCGACCATGTGCTTCATCTCACAGGTGCCCAGAACCAGACCAAGGGCAGCAGAGAGTTTCAGGGATCGGCTCAGGAGCCAGACTGTCTCGGCCAGAGCCTGTTTCCTTATCAAGAAAATGGGTCTCAGCTGGGCACGGTGGGGCGTGCCTGTAAGTCCAGCACTTGGGAGGCTGAGGAGAGGACTGTGGTGAGTCTGAGGCCATCCTGAGCTACATGCACAACCCTATCTCAAAAAATCAAAATAAAAGGAAAAAGAAGATGAGTCTCTTAGTAAGAGCAACCTCGTACTATTAAGAGCGTGCACAGAAGGCCGCTGGAGGCTCTGGTATCAGCCACACTGTGACTCTAACCCTGACTGAGCAGAGAAGTGGCTGCCACTATGCATAGTCATGGCAATGGAAGCTCAGAAAGGGGCAGGGCCTTGCCCCGGGCCACACAGTCCATGAGTGCCAAGGAAAGGCTGGCGGGCCACAGGTCACTGCTTCCCAGACACCTGCGTGTCCTCATGGCCACTCCGCAAAACCCTCCACCTCGTGAAGGAGCCACAGGGGCCCCGTGCATCTCCTTGGGACAGGCTGCTGTGGCGGGCTAGGCTTAGAGGTTCCAAGCACCTTTCCCACCAGGACTGTCACCTGGCTCTGGCCTCCCATTTTCTAGAAGCTTCTTCTGGGGGGACACTCCACCTTTGCCTCATGGAGTCTGATGGCTCCTCAGCCCTCCCTGCGAAAGATGACACAAGACCCAGGGAGGCTCCAGCCAAGGACCTTCCTGCAGCAGGTGCAGGACCTAAGTGTGCAAGGGGAGCCTGTCCCTGTGGTGGTGTCACAGAGTGTCCTGCCTGCGTCTCCTGCATACTTGCAAGCACACGTACAGCTGGGCTGCGAGCCCAGGACATCCTCATGCTGTCCTTAAAGGCAGAGTGGAGGTGGGCAAGGACCAGGAGAACCACACAGATGGCCTTAGCAGTGGCCACGGCTGGACATTACTCCATGTGGCTTCTCTGAGAAAGGCACTGGCTTAGCCTCCAGCTTGGTTTCTAGGGAGATGCAGCGCGCTCAGCTTCCAGTTGTCCCTCCTCCCCCATAATCACCACCGTGAATGTCAGCACCACAGAGCTGGGGATCTGGGCCCCATCATGGAGATGCTGCACCTTGCGGTGTGGGGCCACTGGACCAGCGTCGGCATTAGCCGACACCTGCAGTGATTTCATACCTCCCAGGAAACCCGGCGCCACTGCCTCTCTTTGGTGAATAAGGTTGTCCAAAGAGAACTGTGACTCAGCAAGTCCACACGGAAGGAATGTCCGCTGACCTCTTCTCGGATGGATGAGACTGAGAACCAGAGGAGGCAGCTCAGCATAGCCGGCAGTTAGGGGGACGCGCCTATGCGGGCCGGCTGATGGGGAGTCTGATAAGAGAGGGACTTTGTGCGAGGCATGCATCTAGCAGACACCACAGCGGCCTCCTCTAACACTGTGACACTGCAAAGGAGGAAGTGAAAGTTCAGACAATGGACTCAAGGTCACCCAGCAGGCGACAGGCACAATTGACGCTTGAAGCCAAATCTGCCCTGGTCCATCCAAACCACTATGGAAGAATCTGTGAATGAACAGGACGGACAGATGGATAGGTGGACGGATTCTGCCCCGAGATGCAGTTCAGACCGCTGTGCCCTTCCCCGGCCCCATTGCCCCTTCTTATCTGGTCTTGGGATAGCCAGACGTTACCCATTCATCACTTGACAGGAAGCAGCCAGCTATCAGGCCAGAGTTGTGGGGCCTATCGGTGGACAGGGGTGGGGTGGAGCCGCAGATGGTGTCTGCTTTCCAGAATGGTCCTGCGCCCCTCCTCCTCCCACACCCAAAGGCCACACGTACTGCTCGTACTGCTCAGATTCACGGCTCCACAACCCACAGAAGCCTGCTTTCTCCAAGTGCAGCCTCAACCAGGGCCAGGACCTGGAAGGGGAGGGCAGAGGTTCCTGAGTGACCCCTTTCCCAGCGCATCAAGGACACCTCGGTGGGTGTGCAGGACCCGAATCCCCTCCCCTCCGAGGCCAGCTGTCCCACCTGTCTTCTCCTTCACTGCTCACCCCCATCTTCCTCTCCCGACCTCAGCTATCAACAGCGACAGGCACGGCAAGCTCAACCTGCCTGAATGGAGCTGTGCCGCCCTTCCCAAGGCCCCCATCTCAGCAGTAAGGTCACCTCTGTCAGCTGAAGGACGACACAGGAACCCAGGAGCGACGGCCCCTCTCTGCCCCTCAGCTGCACCTGGTCTTCACGCAGCGCTGGCGACTCCTCTCCAACTGTCTCTACACAGCCTAAGGCGCCTGTCATCCCATGTTCCCCTCTGGCCCCACCTCCAACCCACCACAGAAATTTTCCTAATGCCGAAGGCTCCCCACTCGAGCCCACAGCGAAGGCCACCCACACCTCAGTCTTTGCCCACTGCATTTCCCTTAGACTTCCCCAGGGGCCACAGTGAAGAGCCTGGCCTCCCCAGCGACACAGTGCCTCAGCCTGGAAGACCTGTCTCTGCCTTCAACAAGTCAAAGTCGCCCTCATCCATGGCGGTCGGTCGGGCCCCTGGACCTGCTAGGGCTCAGCACTTCCGGTGGGGGCTTGGGAAGGTGCCCTTCCCTCCCGAAGCCTTGCTGTCCTTGTCAACGGAGAGGAGAGATGGCCCGACCTCGCAGGGCGGCTGAGAGGGCTCCTGGCGAAGCGAGTAACTAAGTGCCTCCCTCCCCGGTGACGGCGTCCACACTCGCTCTGCCCTCAAGTCAGGCTGCTGGGGTGCGAGCGGCCTCCTTTGTCCCCAAGGCCCCTCTGATGCTGGCCGCAAAGCAGGACTGGTGGCAGCAGTCCCTCTGGACCTCCAGCATCTTGTCCAGCACTAGCACAAAACCGGACCTAGGGAGGGTGGGTCAGATACACGCTGCTGCCAGTCAGCGGAGGGGCTCTTCCCGGCCTCCCGAAACCCCAAGATACCTCAGAATCCCCCCATCAGATCACACAAGTCACCCGGAGACCTGAAAATAAACCACACCACACACTGCAGGGCCCCAGGACCTTTTCTAAATTGAGAAGGCTCCTGCTCATTTCACTTCCTCTTCCCTGGGTAATAAAAGCAGATTTTGGAAGAAAAAGAACGCAGGGCTGTAACCGTCCTGTGTGTCACTTAAAGGGACAGGCAGTGAGGCCTGGAGCTCTGGTCCAAGCCCGGCCCCAGCACTGAGGGAATGATCTGGAGACCCGCGAGCCAGGCAGCACATCCCTCCATTTTACAGATGAACAAACCAGGGGACACAGAACTTAGTGGCTTGTCAGGCTCCTGAGGCTGATAAATGACACGGGAAAAACTGAGATCTTCCCCCAGGAGCCCCAGATCCCTGGCGCACCTATGGTTCCAGTGACCCCTGTTCTAGAAATGAGCTTCCCTGCCTCGAGGGCACTGCCTCCTGCTAACCTCACTCCTCTTTCGGGCCATCTGGATGTCTCCGTGGGCAACCTTCCCGGACCCCAGTTGGTCTGTCCCTCCTCCATAGCCTGGTCCTTCATGCCATCTCTGCCTATCGTGCGTCTTCCTCTCCTTCGATACGCAGATTCCCCTGAAGGCAGAGAACTAAGATCTTCCTACAGATCCCACAGCCCTGCAGGTGCACATTAATGTTTTGTTTTGCAGAAGGATCTTGCTGTGTAGTTCAGGCTCGCCTCGAACTCACACTGGTCCTTCTGCCACAGCCTCCTGAGTGTTGGAATTGCAGCCATGTATCACGATGCCTGGCTCAGAGCAGAAAGCCCTTTCCTCCTCTCTCCTGGCAACCACAAGCAGAAGACACACAGCTGCAGAGCAGCGCTGAGGAGGCTGGCAGGCAGGCGAGTGTCTGTCACCGTCTCTGGCTTGCACTGGGCTCTGGTGGCTCCTATCCAGGACAGTGCCAAATCCCTCTTTCCTGCAGGACAGGGCCCAGAACCCCAGGAGAGCTGTGCATTCTGCTGCCCTCACCACCCTGAGAGCAATCACTCAAACTGAAATCTACTGGCAGCCGCTGCCTTGCCCCAGGGAGGTGGCACAGGTCCCACATGGCTCACTATGCTGTGCCCTTGCTGGCTACCCCTGCTGGGCAGGCGGGGAGCAAGCAGCAGCTGGTGAGGTGCAGCCAGGTCAGGTGGCCCTGTGAACATAGCCCCTGCAGGTGCCATACTCTCAGGGGGCACAGGAAGTAGGAAAGGGAGAGGGAGGCTGCCAGAGGCTGTACCTTTCACAGTGGCACCAGGCAGCTCCGGGAAGGTCTCTTCTGGGCTCGGGGTGATGGCGGGTGTGTGATCCCACAGATTCAGAAGCTCGAGTAGACTCTGTGCTTAGTGGGTGAAGGACAAGGGCCACCCTCTCTGGGCACGGGACTTCCCCTTCCCCAGACTCCAGTCCCCAAGCGTCACCACGAGGAAACTCCCCGACCACACAAGTTCCAAAAATAGCCCTGCCACCACCTCCATGTCAAATGAATTTGTCCGGGCTGCTCCAGAGCCTGTAGCTCACCAGGGCCCCTAAGCTGATGGCAGTGGCCACCAGCAGAGTCCTGCTCCCCCATCTGACCCACAAGGAAACTGAGGTAGAAAGGCATGAGATTTCCCAGGGCCATGAGCAGGGCAGGGGTAGGACTGCCCAGAGGGGAGCCCCGTAACTGATGCCACGCCAACTCTGCTCAGGCAAAGGGACTCTGCAGGCTGTCATCTTTCCCAACTCACACCAGGCATTTGGGCAGCAAAGGCGGGAGAAGCCAGCCTGGGCTCTGGGAGGGACAAGGTCCTCTCCCTTCCCCGTATTCCATCCCTACTGGGCCCTATGCGGGCCAGCAAATGCTAAGAGGCATAGCCCTTGCTGTCCTTCAAACACAGCCCTTGCGATTCCCTCCTCCAAACGTGTCTGCCATCCAGGGTGACGAAAGCTTGGCAGGCAGCAGTCCTGGGTTCAAGCCCCAGCTCTGCTGTATCCCCCAGTGTGTGCCTGGTATCCTTACAGTAAAACAAGGACAAAAACAGCACTCATCGCTTCGGGCTGCTGTAGGTTTCAGTGACACTAGGGAGGTCAAAGTGCTTAGCTCCAGCCCGGCACCTGACAAGACACCCAATCAACAGTCACTGATTCTTATTATAGCTGCCTTTAGGCCCCAGTTCTGCTCCAAGGGACCTGGGACTGAGGGATTTTGAGTGCTCCTCCTTCGCCGCAGCCACCCCACTGAGACTCTAGGACAATACAGACCACAGGACAGAACCCCAGGACAGACATCCACAGCCAGGGAGGACCACATGAGTGCTCTGGGGAGAGGGGAGCCCATGACACACTGCTCCTCACCAAGTCAGCGTCTGAGGCTGGACGGGTGGCTGCGGTGGGCCGAGGGGAAGAGGCTCAGGACATGGACACAGTGGGCTCAGAGGCATGGCGGTCAGACTGCACCCCAGGATCCCCAGGGGCTCGCTGTGGTACACCTGCCTCCTCCTTCAGAACCAGAGCCACCTCCTCCCGCACTAACTGCCTCCCCATCTCACCTCCAGCTCCACCACCCCAGGGGCTGGCACAGGCCTATGGCAGCTGGGCACATGTCAGGTGCCGGTCCCCTGGATGGCTGCGGTTAGGCCCAGGACATGGTGACCACAAACTCATGATTTCCATGACCCTGTAAGGTGGGCACTGCCAGCCCTAATGGCTACAGAAGGTTTCAGATGGGCCAGGCTGGGGCTCCTGAGAAGCATACCAAGCCCCAGCTCCATCTCCAAGCTGCAGAGCATTGCTCGGTGTGTCTGGGAGACACTGTTGCTTCTACTTGGTCCTGTCCTCCCCAGTAGTTTCAGGGCTGGCACATAATCAGAACTTTGGTGCCAGCTTCCTGTGTTATCCTCTTGACAGGTCCCTCCCTGGACCCGAGTTAGGCCTGGGGCATATTTGGCCACTTTTAACTCCTAGAAAGACTCCCTCTGAGCCACCCCATGTGTCGACTCATGGCCAAGAGCTCACACAACTTGGACACTCAGGGATCTCAGGAAAAACACAACACACCTCTGGGCCTCAGTTTCCCCAAACACAACACGGCGGAAGGGGCTCCACACTCACATGTTTTACGAGGCTGATGGGGGATCTGTATCTTATGGGACTTCCCTAAAACTGAGCTGGCGAGTCTAGTGTCCAATCACGTGTTCACTTCTGGAAGGAAAATCAGGTCTGGGCTGGGAACTGCTGAGAGCATTTGCTTCCTGGCCTTGCGACATTTTCACGCCCTCAGCCCCTGCACACTGCCCTCTCTTTTCACACCAAGCCCCGGTCACACCAGGGCTCACGTGGCTCCCAGACTCAGCCAGGCAGACGATGTGTTATGGTGAGGGAAGTCACTCACACAGCATCCCTAGGTGACCTGTGCTGGGCCATATCTTCCACGGACATTGGCAGTGTGTGCTCTAAATCAACCCTGCAAGGTAGACAGGGCGCCCATTTGACAGATGAGCAGGGGCTCTGGGTGGTCATTTGCTGAAGGCCAGAGAAGCAGAGCTTGGAAGAGCCTGAGCCCTCGCCTGGACGCCTCTGCTGTGCAGACAGAGCTCCTGCCTGCAGAGCAGCAGCAGAGGCAGTGGGCTGGGCTCACGGAGGGAGCAGATCAAAGTGCTCTACTGTGTGGAGTGGGGCAATGGAGGGGGCTTTGGGGAGAGAGTGCATGGGAAGACGGTGTGTGCCGTCATCGGGCAGCCGGCAGAGGCTGAGTCTGAGCCCGGAGTTCGAATCCTGTGCTGCCTCTGGCCGGCCACGAGAGGCCACAGTCACCTCTGTGCAGCTCCTCCTCCGTACACACAAGATTCTGGTGGGTGGGAGGGCCCGTGTACAGTGACAGCACGCAGGGGAACTGCTGGCCCAGGACTGTCAGGGTCTGAGGTCACACAAGAGCTCGGTGACAGTGGATTCCGCGGCACAGTGACCAGCTGATTACAAACCATGGTACCCATTCAAGATCCCTGGAGGCCACTCCGCCAGCTGACTGCTCCTGGTGTATAATGGCCACTGACACTGACGGACGATGGTCAGGGCCCAGTCTTCCCCGGGAGGATAGCAGAATCCACCTGGCTCCTGCTTCGTCCTCCCGGATGCTGAGAAGTGCCGGCAAAGCATTTTACAAAGTTACCAGGCTGAGGATCCCAAGCTGGTCCCCGCCCCCACACTCTTAGTAAAATAAATCCTGGCTTGAATGTGACTGGCAAGAGACCCTATCTATTTACATGACGACCGAGCCTCATGATCACGGGGCCCGAGGTTCTGGCAGGCGGGATGTGGCGGGGATGACAGCGGTCCTAGGAGAGTCACTATTTCCCGATGACTTTTATTGTCCATTATATTCCGGCGTTTACAGGGCTCTGCTCCGGGCCTGGCAGGAATATCGCACACGGTGGGGCTGGTATGTCTGAACACTCCAGCCACGCGGTGCAGACCCAACCTTCCACCCGAGGCACGCGGTGTGGGGGCCTCAGGCCGCTGGAGGGCCTCCGGTGGGGGACACTGGAGGGCTGTTTGGAAGCTTCAGCTCTGGCCCGCACGTCCAGCGTGGGGACACTTCCTGCGCCCTGGGCTGCACACAGGGAGTACAGGGCTGCAGGGATTTGTGAGGCAGCTGATATCACATGCTTGAACTGAGACATGGCAAGAATATTGACACTGTGGCAAGTGTAAGACACTACAAGTCTGGGGTTTGTACAAATTCTCCCTGGAACTATTTGTTAAACATTCCCCACCCAGGGGATGATCCAGGAGGTGTGGATGTTCGCTTCCTCATATACCTGCCAGTAGACATTAGGTTATTCAACTTTTTGAGCCTTGGCTTACTTATCTATAAAATGGGCACACAACCAAACTTTGGAGCAGTGGCATAAGAGGATGAGAGAGCATCTTTTTTTTAAAGGTTTTTTGAGACAGGGTCTCACTGTGTGGTTCAGTCTGGCCCTGAGCTCAGCCTCAAACTCACATCACAGCAATCCTCCTGCCTCTGCCTCCTGAGTGCTGGGATTACAGGTGTGAGCCACCACGCCTGGCACTGTGGTATGTGGTACTGGTTGCTGCTGGGGTGAGTCTCCACGCTCAGTACTGTTATGTGGTTACCAGGAATAGAACCCAGGTCCTTGCGCTTGCAAGACAGGAGCCGGAACCACTGAGCTATATCCCCGGCCCAATAAGAGAGCATCTTTAGAAGTTTCTCTGCTTGATGTAAGAAGACGCTTTATAACTGATAACTGTTATCACTCATCTATTCAACATTCACTGAGCACCTGAATAAGAGATACAAAAATGCCCCGAGGGATGACAGATGACACATTCTTCCCATCCGGGCAGGTCCTGACAGCCCACAGAGGGACTTTTGCCCCTATCTCTCATGGGACCTTGTGACATCCTGCAGAGGCAGGCAGAGCAGGAATGATGTCCGTGCATGAGAGGAGGAAGCAGCTCAGCGGTGAGCAGGGCTGGCAGGAGGCCCCCCACTTTCCGCTCTGGGCC
The DNA here is from genome assembly GCA_004026965.1 of Petromus typicus. Lineage (NCBI taxonomy): Eukaryota > Metazoa > Chordata > Mammalia > Rodentia > Petromuridae > Petromus > Petromus typicus. The sequence continues at coordinate 5,085 of PVIR01004288.1, read as the reverse complement.
CACTGTAGCACCTGCCCACGCCCAGCCACGAAGCCCCGTCCCACGCAGATCCTGGGGCCCAGTGAGGGCTCGTGGCCTCCTTGCTCTGGGTCTTTCTTCTTCTGTGCTCTCGGTGCTCATCAAAAGGCTGACAGGGCCGCTCCCTGGGCGCCCTGAGCCCAGCAATGGAAGGTCTGCTGCCCCCGGGCTACCCGGCCAAAGGCAAGTGCTAAGCGACCCTCTGTCAGCGCAGTGGGGGAGGACACTGACACAGGCACATCAACGCCTGCGGTGCCCAGCGGGGTCCCACACGAGCCTGGGCACTGCGGGAAAGGAAGAGGGGAGTGAGCAGGGCACAGCTCACCATCCCAAACCATAGATACAGAAACCAACCGTGGGGAAGTCCCTCGTGCAGTGTCAAGAGCCGCACAGCTGGCCTCACACCCATGACTGGCAGTCTCCACAGCCTGTGGCTGAGTGCCCAGCAGAAGTCAGGAAGCCACCAAGCTCCGCAGCTCCAACGACCCAGGGGTCCAGGGAGGGGACACTTGTGGCCACAAGCCTCAGCACTTCTACAGAAGACCGAGACAAGTGCAGGCAACCCTAATGATTCAGGAGCTTGGGAAAGCGGGAGGCAGGCGGAACGGAACGGGAGGTGCTTCTGGGGGCTCTCACCCCTCTTCCTAGAAGGATGCGTCACCAGGCGTGGTTACTCAGTGCTCACCCTGGCCACCCGCCTCTCAGCTGGCCTGTCCCTGCAGTGATCCAGGCTACAGTGGGGCCACTGTCTCACTTCGCAGACAGGAAAATGGGCTGGGAGAAGGGGCTGGTTCAGGACTCACAGCAGGGTCTTAGCTTTTCAAACCTGTTGCCAAGAGGTTAACTTGTCTGTCTGCAGGGGCAGGAGAGGAAGGACCGCAGAACTTTTAAAAAGTGAGAGATGGGAAAAAAAAAATGAGCTGAAGAACACAGACACACAGCCCCCATCAGCCCGAAGAGGCTGCAGGCGCTCTGTGCAGTCTGGATTCCTGTGGGCTGGAGGGTCACGCGATTTCCTCTGCAGAAGGCAAGGTTGAAAATGTCTGGCTGAGGGGGGAAAGGAGGGGAGGGAAGTGGCCACGAGACTGGGAATCATGAGTTCAGCTCTGGCTGCCCCACTGACTTGCTGGAGGAGTCCCTGGGGGGGCCAGGGACACTGGGCCTCAGTTTACTCTTCTTTATTTACTCTGCATCCAGCACTGTTCTATGGACTGAAATGATATTAACCTATGAGTCCCCAGCTCATTATTATCTCCAGTTTACAGAAGAGGAAATGGACACAAAGGTAGTTGGCCTGGTCAGGTGGAATCGGGATTCAAACCTGGTACAGCTCCAGAATCTTTGCTCCTAACCACTAGGGCACATGGCTCTCCAGCCTGCAGGGGCACTGGCCGGTCCCTGGCATCATGCTGTCCTAACAGGCCTGGCACCTGCGGTGTGGGGCCCGGGAATGGCCAGGGGCCAGTTTCTAGAGAGACTGAACTGTCCTCCCCGTCTTGATGCTGTTCTGTCTGCTGCTTTTACAGAGAACTCTGGGTTCTTCACTTCACTCAGCAGCCTTTATAACCCACAGCCCAGAAGCCCCTCAGGAGGTCCCCCCGGGTCACCGCAGCCAACAACCTGCCTCTTTGAGCCTTGCTGAGAGCCGAGAATCCGAGCAGGAATGGACGACCCCACTGTGATGTCCGTTTTGGAGTTTCACACTCAGGTTGGCCTCCGGGACCGCAGGAGGGAGACTGCCATTCAGGCATCCAAGAAAAGAGAAAACAACATCTATTCATAGCCATACAGAGCCGGCTCTGTGGAAATGATGCTACCGACATGACAAGCAGCCCAGCTGTGAAAGGGATTCCCAAAAGCCTGACACCGGAGCACCACGTGGACACCTCACAGACTTGGGTGGTCACCAAGTTCTTAAATGGTGCTTGGACGCTCAGCCATGCAGCTCCAGACAGGTCACTGTTCCGACCCAAAGCCTGCGCTCGTCTTCCAAAACAAAAGTCTCCTGACAACAGACACTGTTTTGGCTTAAACAGACTGCCGAGCTCACCTTCACTCTCATCTCTGGGTAAGAGGTAACTCATGCTGCAGAATAGCCTGAAATCATGCCACAAACGGTGCCACGCATCTGGGTCCACCAGCTTGCCCCACGAGCAGAGTGGAACCAGTTCCATTTCAAACATGAGGAAACTGAGGCTCAGAGAGCAAACTGACACAGCTGGGAGACAGCAGAGGGCCAGGTGTAAAATCCGGTGCCATCTCAGAAGGCAAAGTGAGGGGTGCATCTTAGCAGAACCCGCCGCTTATGAAATGAAGGGGCACCCACACCCGACATGTGAATGCAGAGGGTTCTAGGGGCAGTGCCCACCGAGCCCCGGCCCTGGATGTACCATCCTCCCTACCCAGGAGCAGGGAGAAACCCGAGGGGGCAGCTGGGGAGGGAGGGGCCCCCAACCCACACAGTCGGCCCAAGTGCACTTGGACTCACCACCCACAAAGGTGCCTGGACCCGTTAACTGGAATTTTGTGCAGAATACCCAGAAATCCCTAAGTTTTGTCTCATCCACACCAGGTGATCAGCATACAAACTCGGGTGCCACCGGGGACGACTACTCACTCGACCCCTCAGAAAACCCCCGGCAACCCACCAGGTTAAAGATGAAGAAACTGAGGCACGCAGCACAGAGCAGCTGTGCCCAAAGATGTTCAATTATTTGTTCATTTGCTCAACAAACACATAGGGATCTCTATCTCATGGCAACAAGGGGATGAGTCTCTGTCCTCCAAGGGGCTCCTGACTTAACTGAGTATGTAAGAAGCCAGGAACCACAAGCTCTGTGATCACAGCTTTGTGGCGAAGGTGCAGTCTGCCTAGGGCCTTGACACCCCGTGTCTCCCCAGAGCAGGGAGGACCTGTGGGGCAGCATCTGGCAGCACCCACAGGGAAGGGCTCTTGGGCAGAAGGCTCTGCACGTGCAGGGGCCCGGCGGTCAGGGAGGCTCATCTGTGAACTGGGGGACAGAGGCCCAAGTGACAGCAGGGGCCTTGGTGTGCCAAGAGGAGGCTGAGGTAGTAGGGGCAGCAGGGCAGCAGGACCCTCACACATGGCTGGCTCGGAGTGCAGGGCCAGAGCCAGAGCTCAGGGCCCCACAAAGATGGCGGCAGGAAGTGCCTGCAGAATCCCCTTCTGGAGCGGCGTGTGGTCCATGAGTTGGGCCCCAGGTCTCTCTTACAACACTGACTGAGCACCTACCATGTGCTGGCATAGGAAGGGTTGGCAAAAGATACCAGAACCTCGTGCTCCCCGAGATCCTTGCACAGAGCAGCGAGCGTCTGGCAGGGAGGCCCTGGCTCAGCACCACTCAGGCAGAGACTCTCACCTGCAAACGCGAACCACAGAGCCTCGGAGAATAGATAAGGACCTGGGGGAACTGCAAGGTCTTGATTCCCTTCTTCCTGCCCACAGGGTGCCCTCTGTCCATGCAGCATGGGTGGCCTGGCTCGGGCCACAGCACTGCTGGAGGTCTCAGGGTCCTGTCATTCCTCCGAGGGGCCCCTCTCCTGCCCCAAGCAGCCAGGTCAGGGCTGGCACTTCCGCTGAACAGGGAGAGGCTCTCATACCTCAAGGAGTCCTGGCTGATGTGCCAAAGGTCTAAGATAATCTACACGCCTTCCTCCCTGACACACGCCACAGCACACAAGTATGACGGGGTACAGGGGCTCTGGAGTCTGCAGCCCTGCACTCCCCTGAGCCCCCAGCCTATGTGGCAGGGTGATGTGACCTGTTCTGAGGCCAGCTGGCCGGCTCTTGTGTCTCCTCCAGAGTCTGGCTCCTGGGCCTGCAGGCCCAGCCTCCTCAGTGTCAAACTTGTGTCTACCTGCAAGCTGGAAATGTGATCTCACTTGGAAGTTCAGCAGTTCCAGACTTAGGATGGTTCCAAAGTGCATTTTCTGACCTCACAGTGGTGCAGAAGTGCTGCACATGCTGTAGAAACCACACTGTGAACTGTGCTCTTTCCCCAGGCTAGCTGTGCGGAGGATGCTCTTGGAGCCGGCGCTGTGTGCTCACAACGCTCTCCAGTGCTGTGTGGACAGCCTGCGTGTCCACTGGGCTCATGTGCTTGCTCGGGGCACATTTGAACTGCAGTATTTTCACCATACAGTGGGGTTGTCTGCATAAAACAAATAAGCACCTACCGGGCTTTTGCAGGTATGAAGCATTATTCAGGTGGGGTGACTGGGGTCTTTATAATACAATGTGAAGAACAATGTCACACAATGACAGAGGCACAAAGCAAGTGCTGTGTCCATAACCCAGAACACCAAGGCCTGCACAGCCACCAGCAGCTGGGGAGCGCATGGACGGACTCTCCTTCAGAGCTCCAGAACCGACCTGCCAGGCCTTGGCTCCAGGCACGTGGCCTGCAGAGACAGGTAAGCAAGTGAACTGCTGCTGAGGGCGCTCACACAGAAGGGAACCTGCCCTTCCCAGATGGGAGGGCTTCACAGGCCTGCAAAGCTTCCCCCAAAGTCTGCAGACAGATAGAAGGCTGCCAACTTTTTCTGGCATCTAAAATAAAATTCCCATTTCATATCACTGTCTTCATACGAGAAAGGACACCAGACATCAGTATGTAGCAAACATCAGGCCCAGTGAATTTAAGCCCCGGGCTTGGTGATTTCTTCCCTCACTGAGGACATGCGGATTGGTCTCCTCCGCTGTCCTATGAGCCCCCAAACCTATGATGCAGGTCATCTTAGAAATGTGATGGGGGGCTGGGGAGTTAGCTCAGTGGTTCCAGCACCTGTCTTGCAAGCGCAAGGACCCGGGTTCGATTCCCCAGCAACCACATACAATACTGGGTGTGGAGACTCACACCCAGCAGCAACCAGTACCACATACCACAGTTCTGGGCATGGTGGCTCACACCTGTCATCCCAGCACTCAGGAGGCAGAGGCAAGAGGATTGCTGTGATGTGAGTTTGAGGCTGAGCTCGGAGCCAGCCTGAACTACAAAGCGAGAACCTGTCTCAAAAAAAAAAAAAAAAAAAAAAAAAAAAAAAAAA